>JAIPRN010000214.1:0-108007 GCA_025469175.1 Geopemphigus sp. TES_GeoC_2020 | reverse complement strand
TTTGGAAAACGTTTGATTTCCCCTTGAAATTTGGCGATGTCGCGGCGGGCAACGGTGACACCCGTCCTGCCATAACTCCCGCGAACACGCGTTTTCTCGATACGAAAAAAGAGACGACGTACAATAATTGTCGTTCGGCCACGACGACGAACAAATTTCCGTACGATTCTATTTTATAGCGGTCGATATTCCGGAGAAACGGGCGGCGTTTTCGTGCTCGTGGTTCTATCCAATTAACCGGAACGCGTTCGGACCGATTGGTTTCGTCGTTTCGGGGTGGCGAAAACGTTACCTACTACGTTTCGTGTTGACGGCGTTGCCCATTAAGTCGGGACGCGAAATCGTGTTCGAGTTTGGCCGGCTCAGGAACGAGTCCCGTAGTTTCGATTCGCTGAACGATATTACTACCTACGGATGTTAGCCGACTGGTCCGACGTACGCGGTAGGAGTAAAACGTTACGTAACGTTGTCGTCGCCGCCGCCGCACACGACAATGCGCCATAACGTGATCGTCTCTGACGGGGCGGTCGCCTCCACGCCGGCCATCTCGGCGCGTGTAAAACGGTGAGCGCGGGTGCTGGACGGCCGACGACGGACCGCGCGAGAAAACGAGTTCGGTCGTCGACCACGGGCGCGCCGAAGAACCGGAGAGCGCGTGTATGCGCGTGTGCGCGCGTGCCGCGACCGACCAATTCCCATTGTACGGGCACCAACCGACCGGTTCAAGGTCTCTCTGTCCTCCGAGCCACATCGCGCCACAAGCATCGCCAGTGTGTAACGTCAACAACAGTGGCGGTGGCGGCGGTGGTGGGCGCGCGCGCGCGCACGAAGACAGGGCTGGGGACAAAGCGCAGTGTATCGCTGACCGTGGTCGTCGACGGTCTCTTTTTTTCTGCCAAAGGAATAGGGAGGGCGTGCAGTCGCGTGCGCGCGCGAACGCGCGTGTTTTGTAAATTCGTTCGGGTTTTTGATTTTTCTCCCTCGTCGCGCCATCGCCATCGCAGTCGAAATCATCGTCAATCGCTCGACCCTGCGCAGTCTCCGGATATACCGACCGGTATTATTATAATTATTATTTTTATTATTATTATTTTCGTTTTCGCGCGCCGTCAGTGTCCCAATTGTCCAAATTGAACGTTACGCGGTTAGGTTAGGGGAAGGAGGGGCACCCGAATGAACGCGTCTTTTCCCGCGAATACGAACCGCCGTGTTTTTCTCGCACGGTCGTCATACACTCGCGTGTTACGGTTACTCGTTACGACCTCGGTTTCCGTCCCGAATACACACGTGCACCGATTCACTGTAGCTATAATCGTATTTTTACGTAGCAGTAGTACCAGGCCGCCGTGTTACCAACACGTTCTCCTCGTCAGATTACGGTTAAGTCAATTACGACGGACAACGTGTTGACGGCGAGCTGAACGAACAACAATGGACGTTCCACGGAAATAACGAGCCACCAAAAACCGTTCTCGACTGGACACGTACCGCGCCATGTCGTGTCGCGTCGCCTTGCTAACCGACTGATTATTATTATTTTGATTTATCGTTCGTTTCGTATTCGATTAAAACTAGTAGATTGTTCGAACTCCGGTCGTCTTTAATTTCGTTCGTTGTTTCGAAGAGGCGATTTTTTTTATTACGTTCGGTGACCCGTTACTTAGACACCGACAGAAACGTTACGCACCACCATCACCACCGTCACTTTCCAGTAGAAAATCGTATCTAGTTGATTATTTTTTTTTTTTGTTCGACACGTTTTTCTATTTTCCTGATAGTTTTCTTGAGTGCGCGGAAAAACAACGTCGTCGTCAATACTCCTACACATTTCGTATATAAAAACTCGACGTTTACCAAAAGCGTACAATATATCGACAATATTTAAAAAAAACCAATCAAAGAATTTTGAAAAATTACACTCTACAATCCCGATATCACCCGACCAACCGATTCATTCACTGCCAGGACTTCGATTCAAATCCTCGGCTCGTTACCAATTTTTTCAAAATGTTTTCGTTATTGGTGAAGAGAACGTCGGGCGTTGTTTTCGCGAATATTTTCAGATTTATTTGCCGGAAAAACGGTCGGTCCCAAATTCGGCCCCTCCCGACTCGTGTAATATCTTTAGATATTATTTTATTCGAAAACTCGGTAAACTATATAATTGTAATTTATAAATATAATAGACGAAACGGTGTAAGTGTAATAATAAGTTGGTTGCAAATCGAAACAAGCAGCATAAGGTACGGAGTCTAAATTCAAAACGAGTTGAAATGACGTTCGCTTTAATCATTGTTTTACTCGGGAAAATAATTCGATCCAAGTATTTTTGAATTTTCTAATTAAAAATCTAACCAAAACAAACATCTCAATTATCATTTTGGCCTATTGTAATTAATTTAAGTACAAATTGCCGAATATTCCATTAAATAATAAAAAAAAATCTTACGATGTCGTTTATAAAATCTCGTATAGCGAATGGCATAAATCTAACAGATTTATTTATCGGTCGTTTTGTACCACAATTTCGTAACGAATAATTGGCAAAAAATGAAATAGGTAATTTAATTTTCCATTAAACGTTAGAATCGTCCGTTGTTTCCGTTAATAACGTATCGTACAAGTATATTATCGAAACGCCGAGTTTGTTTAAGGCCAAAAAACTGACTCCGGTAAAATTACGTACGCGTAACACGTTAGATTTAGGTTGATTTTCTACTCGGTTTTTCTCGGGCGAACAAATGGAACGTTAGCCAACGGTAAAAATAAATCGATTACGTAATTCTTTTTCTTCTTCTTCGCCTTTTCCCAGCTATTTGAGGTCGGCCAAAATCGATTACGTAATTAAACGTATAAACAGTAAAAATTCGAATTGTATATACGTAAACGCGAAAGAAATTTAGTATGTAAAAATATTATGTCACGGATATCGAAAACAATGATTCTGTTAACATTCATTATCGGTAACATCCGATCGATCGCCCACGCATTCTGAATATTTCGGATTCATGTTCGAACATTGATCGTCCAAGGCGATTTCAAGATAACCAAATAAATTACCTAGCGCGTATGTTACGAGTATATTGGTATTTATCGGCGTAATTTTTTGCGAAACGTTTTTCCAGTTTTATTACGCCTCTAACACAATGTACGTTTATTAAAAATACAAAAAAATACGGAGTCGAAGGAATATTCGCATAAGCTTGTAACTCGGTACCCCTTTAAGTTTGATGGAGGAGCTTTGTAGTGCAAGCTATTTCCGATTACTAGTAAACAACGAGGGCTTTAGTTCCGAAAAACGTTAATATATAAATACGCTATTGACGAACGTCGAATAATAAACGGAAGGAGCTTCGAAGTAAAATGACCGTTTATTTTCCCGTTTAAAAACGTTAAACAGCCCCGCCGAAATGATCAGCTTACGCAAAAGACAATTTTCTCCGAAAAATGATTATTTTGTTTTAAAAATAATAATTATGAGAGCGGGGACTTAAATTAATATTAAGAGATCACTCAATTACGTCCACGAATATTCGGTTAATTTTGAAATTTACGTTTATCCAATTTCCTTTTCGATCGTTCATAATATAACAGCGCACTTCGTTGGCGTACTTTCGAGAAAGATTATCATTCAGATTGTCCTGCCGCCCCTGTAAGGGGCTTAAAAAGAAGACGAACAGATTGGAATTTCAAAACGTACGGGAATGGGAGGGGGAGGAGAACGGCTAATATTATAGAATTCGTCGACGTTCTCACATTCTCGATTGGTCGAAAAATAATTAAACAGATACGAAAATAAATATCCCACGTTATCAACGTCATATACTTGCACTCTACAGCGGGCGATTTCGAAAATGCTAAATTGCAAACCACCCTCCCCCGTCGAATTAATCGTTGGTTGGATATATTTATTACACTTGCCCGTATTCATCTTTAACCCATACCTTAGGATCTTTGTAACAATTGTTGTTGCACACCGGATTCGACAATGTTTATTTTTTCGAAGCACGTTTTGCATAATTTTTGACCGAAAACGTGGTCCGTGTTTGGTTCCTAAAATTGTGCGTAAAATTCGCGCATCAATGAAGCCCCCCTCCTTGCGGACGACTATTCTTTTTACAGAACCCTTTTTGGGGGAAAATGTGCGCTCAACCGGCTCCCTTCGAATCAACAGAGCACGTCGGCAGTGGTCAACGTACCCTAACCGTCCAAGGCGTTATTACGTTTTTTAACGAATAGCGATTTGTTTAACGAAGACTGTCCAATCCAAGTGTCGACCGATTCCTTATGAGCCGATAGATAGCGCTGACGATACTGTCGTGTTCGGTGGTGGTAGTACTATTTTATTTAAATAAAACAATTACGTTGGGCCCGGTGGTGTTTCGTAACGTTCGTTATTATTGTATAAATAATAATTAGTCGTTGTATGTGGGTGCCGTCCAAATAAAATAATCGAAAAAGGGACGAACGTAAATTGTTCGGAGTCGAACGCGAGTTCTTTGCGTTTTGTACGGTCACGTAAATACGCGACGAAATAGTAAAACGACAACGGATTATTAATTTTACTACGAAACGTTTCTATATTCGCGATAATAAAATCGTTCGGTAAATAGAGGGGACTTCGCGCAGTATTTCCGATTATTCCCAAGCTCGGTAACGAATTCAGCGATGTTCTTCCTTTGGTTTTCGTCCTTTTACCGCGAACAGATTTCCAAATCCGCAAAGATGAGGAATAATTTCTTATGATTGTGTAACGCCGCGTGACGAAAATCGCGATAATAACGAACGAACTGTACCCAGATTTGACGAAATTGTTTAGAATAGCGAATTAACACGGTTTTCAATTCAGTTCGAAGTATTTAAAAGTCGCGTAGTTATAATAGTAGTAGACTCGTCGAAAACGTTTTTTCCCCGTTTGGTTTATAATTTATATGCATTTATACGCGATAGCGATTATTTTGGTTCATTTTCCGGGATACGAGGGCAGTGCCAGTCGCTCCTCCAAAAGGAGAAGAGAGACGCCCATGGCCGATGCAGGACGCGCTGTTGTTCAAATTAGCGCGTGATCGTGTACGTGTTGCATTCATAATAGCGCGGGTATAATACGCGCGGGTATAATACACGGGTATTATATATATTTAACGATATATAATACGGTTAACCGCGTTTACGCAAAATATTACGTTTCGGCCCACGGAGCTCAAGATACTTATTATTATACCGAACGAACACGTACGTGTCGTTCCATACACAGATACACACACGTCTAAGTGCTCATGGACGCGTATACGCTTATCGTCGTTTCGATGAAATGTTTAAAGGGTAAGACGAACAATGTACAGTGTATATAATTGTGGGCGTAATTGAAATCGAAAAATCAAAAAAATGAGCGAGAACGTAGGTGGTTACACCTACCGTTAAGTTTTTATTGTGTAGCGCGCAGGCGTTGAATTAAATATACGGTCCCGCGATAGATAAAGTCGAATCATTTATATAACGAACGGCGAACGTGATACGAAAATGTATTTGAACTGAAGCTGGGTAGTAGTTAGTGGTTATCGTTCTCGCTGAAATTAAGTCGAACGAAAAAATAATTGAAAATTCCTATATCGGTCAAGACGACGAAACAATCAACTTAATAATTGTCCGAACGATTGTGTTTCGACGAAAAATCGATTAATTAACTTACAAAATTGTTTGCCTTTTCCACTCGTTTAGGGGTATCACTACTACTTACCTTTGTCTCGAATGCGTTCTGGGCGAATTACTAACGACCGTTATCGGTGACGAAAATTAATGAACATTTTAACTAGTAAACTTGTTAACAAACAACGTTCGTTTCGACTTTAAAAATATTGTATAGACATCAATTAGCGTAAGTCGTATTCGTACGTACGTTAACATACATATGGGCGTTGAAATATCGTCGCAGACTTTTCACCTTTTTCCGCTTTTTCGCAACTACGGCTATAATAATTAATAACGTAAAACGTCGTGGTAACGACGGTCGTGCGCTATAATTGGGTTTAATAAATAATCGTGGCTGACCTAAAATAAACACCATATACCTGGCGAATATTATTATATTTTCCCGGACGAAAAGCAATATTCTGCACGTTTCTAGTAAATATACGCAATAATCGTTCGTATGACGAAATGCCCTATTGATTTCGTACGTTATTTCGTATTATCGTTAACGATACGCTCGACGGGTGTCAAACAAGAGCTGTCAATTCGTACACGGCGTTAGCGATAGATAATTCGTACGCGCGTCAGTACGTTATGTGTAATATGCACGGGCGGCAGGCGACGGTTGAATATTACGAACGTCCGTTGCGCGGTTAACCTTTCGTTGTTAACAACATACGTAAAAAAAGAATCTCCGTTATTGAAACAAAGAGCGCGCTGTAGTCGATCATTTTTAAGTCGTTCCGACATCGTTTTTGTTTAGTATGGTGAACTTTGTATACGTTACTATAATTGTCGTGTTTCGAATTCAAAACGGTCCGTTAGTTCCCTGTAAATGACGAGGCGTCCCCGTAAATTCAATTATAACGAAGAAACGCGACAACATCGAACGGTAAATTCGCGATATTATTCGAGTGGCGTGAACGCGTTTAAAATTAGTCGCGCGATATTTTCTCAAGATACAGCCTACTATTTTTGAAAATTTCCTCGTTCCGTGACAAACGAACCGATCAAACGGCGAATGGTTTTTCCGTTACCTTTCTTTTAAATGACTAAAAGATAACTTAACCGTTCAGCCCGTCGATAATAGTAATTATACATCGTCCATGACGTAATTGTCCAGCTTTCCGTCGGGATTTTGTAATCGCACAGTGATTGTTGTTACAGTATATACAACCGAATTGTGTCGTCCATTCATTACACGGACACGGAGTAATACTCATGCGAAAATTGTTTCTTCTCCCAAATTCGCGTTTCATGTGAAGGTCTTTCGACGCGAAATTTCACAAAAAAAAACCCCGAACCCTTGACCCGATTACTCTATATATATATATATATAATATACTCGTAGTCGGTGTGTGTTTCCTTTCGCGTCCATATACGCCACCGAGGTCGTTCGAAACTATAACGACTCACGCGATTACCGTTATGTCGAGAAAAAAAACGTGGAAACAGCGCGCGTGCGCGAGTTTTTTCGTTCGTCTTTGTGTTCGTCGCCGTCGTTTTTTTCGGTTCCGTTTCGATATACGCGCGCAATTTCTTCATAACGCGCGCGCGACCTAATCTCCACACGAACCATCGCCGACGAACAAACAACAATGGGACACTAAGGAAATTGAGGATTTCCGTGAGAAAGTTCGTGCACGTCCGTGTGTGCGCGCGCGCCGCGGACACAATCGTCGTGACGTACGCCGCGCCATCCACGCGTCGTAACGTGAAAACGTCGCCGTAATAACCGTTCGACAAAGTTCGTTCGTCGCGATTTTCGCGGCCGTAGACGCCGGAGTAACGTTATTCGTCGTCCAATTAAGACGCGGCATTGACCAAGGTTGCCCGTCGTTTCGACTTGTGCCCGGCACGTGATAATTATAACCATTACGGCGCTCGGCCGTGTACGCACCGCCAACGACCTCGTTACACGTACGAGTTCCTCAACCTATTGAGTCATCGACGACGGACTACCGTTCGCCACCCGGCAATTCGTGTCTAACCTTATACCGGTCGGGTAGAAAATTACTTCGCGAATTGAGGGACGATCGGACATTCGTCGACACCCTCGCCCGAAAAACATCCATCGGAATACTCCGGTACGTTCCGCGATCGTTGGTTGTCCGTGATACGCTACAACGTATTCGGCCTACCAAATGCCCGAACATCTTCGATCCAATCGGTTTTTGTCTAACGAACGACGTAATTATTATAGCCACCGACACGCGTACTACGTCATAATACGCGAAATATCGTTCGGTATCGTTTTAGCGAAACGTACAATAAACCGATTTACAAGTAGCGCGGATAAACGGCTTTAAACGTTTGACGTCAATAATGTAACGACGGCGAGTAATCGTCTAAAAATAATTTTCTCGAAAATACTTAATGCCGTACAAATAATTACGTTTATTTATTTACGATTGGACGTGGAATTCGAGTGTACGATTATTATTTTATTGATACACGACACGATGTTACGGGAAATTTCGCCGTGTTTGTTCGACTTTTTTTCGTTTCGAATATATTACAAAGTCCACACGCCAGTGATTTAGCACAATAAACGTGAGCGACGTGTATTGTTATTCTATTAAATAGTATACGATGCACTTATTCAATTTAAACCGGAACGTGAATAATGTTTTGAAATTCCTATATTACGATCAGACGCGGCGAAAAAACCGTAAACTTTTCGTTTATTGGACGAAAAATAACGTAACTACGCGTATGAAATACAGCCGATACACGAGTTTGATACCTATTTCTTTTTCTGGTTTTCGTATTCTTCAACATACTTAAATTGTACGCTGTTTCTAAACGCGTTCGGCCGTTTATTTAAAATTACTCGCGGTTTTATCGCGATAACGCGTTGCCTTTCGTTATAAATATTTCTGTAATATGTCTGAGATTCTGAATCGTAATTCGAGAGATTTTATTTAAAAAAATCGAGAACCTTTCCGCGGGCTAGGTAAATAGATAACGTACTTAACAATATTCGATTCGCACGTTTCGGAAATATAATATTACCTTAAAAGTAACGATTGTTATTTCGTCGAATACCACGTATAATAGTTCACGTATCCTAAATGAAAAAATACAAGTCTCGTTTATCGGACGGAGCGCGTTACGTTACGTCGTCTGGAAGTATAGTTTTCGTAAAATGCGCCGCCAAGGAGACGCGATAAAACGCCGAGATACGTGATTATAATCGGAAAACCGGTTAGACTTCGTGTCCAAAGAAGGCGAGATAAAACGGTCGAGTTTGATTGAGGGTGGTCTTCTATTCAGCGTCGTCAATGTTTCTCGAGCGACCAAATCACGTATTCGTCGAGTCGTCAAAGTTGCGCGGCCATATTATCGTGGATATCCATATATATATTATAATTATCGTATTTCGGGATTTTTCGTAATACACGTCCCCCCCATAGGTCACCATTACGTAAGTATCGTCGTGTAAAACACTATTGTAGTGCTTGTCGAGATTATTCGAATTACATCCCGCGTTACGAGCGCGTGTACGAGATAAAGAAAAACCGCGAGTCGCGTACGTTTTGATTATCCTCGTAAACAGTTAAGTTTCGTATATCATTGGATACGGTCGCGCCACATGTGTGTGTGTGTGTGTGTGTAATATTACGCGTATACGACTTCGAGTAATTATCGATACAATCGCGGCGCGATAGTTTCGATTTCGCGTATGTTTTCTCTGACATTTAAAAATAAAACGAGAACCAAACAATATTGTTTCCGTTTGAAAACGCGAGTGTATGTCGCCGCGGACCGTCGTAGTTGAACAAAGCCGCCGCCTTGTATTTGTTCGCCCGGCAAAAGGTCCCGTGTTTCGTGTGATACTGTTATACGCCAACGTACGTCGTCGAAATGAACGCAACGTACGTATTTCGCAGCGCGCGATACGAATTTCGTCCGAAAAAATAGCGATTGTTTTTTTTTTTTAACGCGACGACTACGAACGTTGTTCACGTGGCCAGCGTAATAATAACGGTCGTGGGGAACTTCGTCCGACGACGACGATGACACATACACACACGGATGTGCCAATAGGAAGGCGTGTACCGTAACTACAGTGTATACGCAGTTCGAATGTCGTGTGTGTACGCACCGTGCAACCGGTGAACAGAATAATAATAGGACCGACCAAAGGGCAAACACACGAACGAACAGCGTATGCGACACGTAGTACATAATGCGTACGTGATTGGCGAGGAGGAGGAGGAAGAGGGAGAGAGTGGTTATCGTTGTGTACGTTCTCGAGACGAATTTGAAACGGAATTTGTCGTTACGTCCGATGGAAAATTCGTTTGGATTCGTTCGAATAAATAAATAAATCCATCTCTCCCCACCCCTCCATATACTTATAATCGAGACGCGTGGAATAGCGTAACGGTGAATACAGTTCGCCGCGATTGTACGTAAACAATACACGCGATTTCGATTCCGTCGTTATTTATCGTACCGAAATACGATTTTCGGCACGTTCTAATTCGAATCCCCCAAATTTCCCCCTTTTCGGGGACTGCGCAGTGCGGCTTTTCGGTTTACGTCGAATACACGTACGCGTGCGACAATTGATGTTCTTTATTCTCGCGTAGTAGAATACTTCGTTCGAAACGTAACGGTTTTCGCGATAGAAACACCCAGCCGAATGTCCTCCAACAATCGAATCGTGTGATCGAATCGTCTAGAATTAATTTACCGTTTACGAATTATCCGTTTCCCGTCAACAATATACGGCCGGCCAACTGGTAATTATATATCGGCTCGTCAACGTCTACTCCAGTCCCGCAGAAATAATAATGAACTTGTGTACCATAACGTATATTGGTCGGTTTCTATTATCGTTACTCGCGTAACGTGCACAATAATGTTTCGGGGTACATTGTAAGTTGTTTATCGCTTAACATCGAATTCAACGAACTTTCTCATCAGACGCGACACGTGTGCTCGCTCGCGGGACTATATTTATCATTATCTTAATACGTAAAACCGATTCGTTTACAAAAGGCGCGTATTATACATATATATTATATACGCGCGACGGTTCGACACTATTGTCTACGGTAAAAGTATCGAACGATTTATGTTTGAAATTACTCGAACGTTATGTACACACAATTCATAACCGAGTATTATCTGTTGTCTCGAAAGATTAGAAGCAATATAGATTACGTTTTTGCGTTTCACTTTAACAATGCCGACCGGCGCGTAGTCGTAAGTACGGGTTACCATTTTCTAATTTATCGGAAATCGTTAAATCAATTAAATAAAACGTATTTCGTTCTTAGTCACGTTTTTATAAAAAAAAAATTGCGTGCCACGACAAAACGATCGACGATTGCGCGCGCGTATACTATCATACGTAACGTTCGATTTCGATCGAAGGAAAACGATCGACATTTTTTTAAACTCGTTTTTACGCGAGATCGTTAGATACGCGACGTCTTCGTTAAATATTTACTTACACGCGACGCGCGTGGTCAAGTTAATCCCTAGCCGGTTTGTACGAACGAATTCGACGATTAAACAATCCACGTCACGTTAGAACAAAAGTTTGTATAAAATATAACGACACGCTCATACGTCGTAAAAATCGCGTGAACGATAATATATATATATATATATATATATATATATATATATATACCGTTTTTTTTTAAACGACTACGCGGCGGCGGTCGAGTGTTGTTAGATTACCGGAAAAAATTGTTTAACGACGCGAGAATACCTTTTTTTTTATTACTCGTGACAATAAAGCAGTGTTGTTCGAATAATTTCGTCGAGTCTGTCCGGCCGCCACGTAATATAAATAAGCGTGGAACCGTGAGGGGTTCGATGCGCGAGCGATATGCTCGGTGAATACACTAATCGTAACTACGTTTTTCCCCCGACGAACATTTCGTTTTTCTTTTCCGTGCAACAACCAAATTGGTCGCGCCGTAATGGCGACACTATTCTTCGACGACCCTCTTCCCACGAACGGAGGACAACAAATCGTCGTCATCGTCGTCCGATTCACGCGCGGCCGCAGCGTCCGTTCCACGGACCAGTGAACGCAAACGGTTATTCCTCTCAATCGCCACACTCCGTCTCGTTCGTCGACTCTACGGTGGCGAATCGCGTGTATATTATTTCGTAGCCAAGTTTTCCGTACGTTCCTTGGCGAAATTATCGAATTATAAAGGGCGATTAACGCGCGGGTTTCGGTCATCTAACCCTAATCGGTAACGCGTACAGAGCGAGTGGTCGACGCGTTTCGTTCGCGACGCGCGGTGTACGATTCGGCCGACTTATTGCCGGAACGATAAGAACCGCGGCCAGAGGTGGCGGGTTCGAAAATCGACGTAATCGTTTTTCCGTTAATTTCGCCTCGCGCGAGTGTATTGTTTTCGGCGATCGAATTAAGTTTCTTCATTTTTTGCTTTCGATTTATTACAGCGTAGCCACGATGACGTGGACTTCAGTAATCGACGACCCGGCCGGCGGCGACGGCGGAACAGTAGCGAGCCGTCTACGCGACGACGACGACGACGACGCGGAAGACCATTTCGAACCGTCGTTGTTCGCCGAATTGTCCCCGCCGTTGTCCACGCAGTGGGTCGACCACCACGTATACACGACATTCCTGGCCGCCAATCTGTTGCTGCTCTATCTGAACCTGGCCAGGTTGTCGTCTGTGCCAATCAACGACGCACATCCGTCACCGGTTACCGGCAACGACCTTGACGACCGCGACAACGACGACAGGTGCTTTTTTTTTTGTTTTTGTTTTTACCACTACAATAGTTATTGGCGGCGCTGTTATACGTGCTGGTACGTTAGATTACTATGCGCACCGGTTAAGCCGAGTCCATAGTAAAGGAATCGACAGAAAACGAACGAACGTTTTTTAATCGGTTAGAAACGTTTTCGGGTTCGAAAAAACCCGACATACCTAACGTAGATAGGTAAACGTACGCTATACCGAGAATCGCCCACCCCAAAAAAATTTAGCGGTGAAACGAAAATTCCGCTACGCAATCGTCGCCGAAAAGCCCAGACGATCATTTTGTTTGTCTATTCAATTGGTGTTTACGGTATCGTTGTCGTCGCGTAACGATTAACCCGCGAGTTTGACGATTTCGGTTAACGCGATAGTCCATTCGTTCGATCACGACTCCCGGGTATACAATTACCTAAATCGAATACCGGTCATGTCCGAAATACGAATCCCATTGTCTCGCGATACCTAACCGTAATCGATTTAAAACGTTCGTGCTCGGACAACGAACCGGGCAACAATATATTGCGCCAACGATGTATACGCGCCGTAATTCGGGGTGAAAATTGTAATACGAAATTTAACGTTGACGGGAAACCAACCGGCGAACCGGTGGTCGTTTTCCGATTTTTCTGATTCGTAACTGTAGAACTCGACCGATTCATTCGTACGATATCCGCGTGCCAACGAACACGTCGACGATACCGTACCTCTCCGATTACCGTCGGCTCGTTCGGTAGTTCCGTTTAATATTTACGTAACCGAATATACTATCGTTCACAATCGGAATTTTCTATTCGTCATAATCGAATACGCGCGCGCGCACGCACACCGGATGTGGTAGTGTCACGTTCAATTTTGTCGTACATCCGCGATCTCGCGTTTATAGTTCGTACCGGTACGTTATAATCGTTCGTCGCCATCGTCACTAGAACAAAAATCTCGTCGTGTTATATCATTCGGAATTCTCTACGAGAAAGAGAGGGAACCAAGGTCAAACGTACAAAAAAAAAAGATTTTCGGGGTGTTTTTATTAGAAAATAAGGTACGTCGAGAATCGTCACTTTTTTTCGAAAATTGAACGTAACGCGCGACTTTTTATTATTATTAACAACATTAAATCCATTCGTTTAGAACGTTCCGCTGTATTGCTCGGAATATCCGTCGCAAATTACTCTCGTGTACCCGGGAGGGGGTATTTTCATTTTTATACGTTCCTTCGTCCGTTTCATTTACTACGCACGTAATATAAGTTTTCGATCCCCCGAGAGGAAGACCGAAACGATCGTGTTCTCCCGCAACGACGAATCGACGGACCAATCGGTACAACGTCGAATCGCGTTAGCCACGAAATTCGATTTAGCCGATGGCGTACTCTCGTATCAGTGTACGTACGAAAACATTTCCGAATTCGTCTTTATTGTCGATCGATAAACGGGTTGGTGAATGATTAAGGCGTATCGAAGAACATTCGTTACCGTCACGCTATATTACAGTAGGCCACGAAGTGTTTGCGATAACGTTAGGAAAAAAGTCCGGCGACGTGTTTTGGGCAAATCTGGAAATAACGAATCACGCGCGTATATCTCCCGGCGAGAACGAAACGAACGATTTTACGCCGGTACGGGCGATTAAACGTATTCCCCGTGTTCAAACGTTTAAAACGGCGTGTTCGCCGTGAAACGTTTTGTCCGAACTTGTGAAGAAACTAGAGAATCACAATCCGCGTGGATTCCATTGATAACGATAATTGCGTTACGAAACGTCCCCGACGAAAATTACCGTACGCGTATTGCGTTATTTTAAGTATACGCACGATATTCGCGATTCGCGTATTTTGTACAGCGTTTGAACGAACGGGATACGTTTCGGCGTTATTTTAACCACGCGATCGGACAAGACGCATTTTAAGTAGACCGAAACAAAGGTTAGGCGGGATACAACGCGATTTGAGCGCCCACGTTAACCCGATGAAATACGTTCGCCGACTACGTCCAACCGTCTAACTGACAATTTACTACGATCGTAAAGTGGATACGTATTATTATAAACGCGCATTAATACAACGCGTTATTTAAACACTATTTTATTTTTGATAGTCGATTACGCGTACGAGTATACAATAAAAGTCTCGGAACAATAATCGTATAAACACGCGAGCGCCCGGATATTTATATAAATATTTAAATAAACCAAAGTCGTGAGGAAATTGCGCGTATACGAACCTAGCTTTTAAGGAATTTATTACGTCCGTACCGTCGGTTCCCCCCAATTATGTACTCGCGTAATTTTAAACCGCGGTTATAAAAACTAGCGCTTAATTTACCTACGTTATGAATTGCGATTTATACGGCGACCGGTACGGATATAATTTCGAAAGTTGGCAACTTTTTGCTCGTACACGTGTAACGCGCACGATTCGTTGGAGGAGAGGGAGGGGTGGCGTACGGTTTTTGTCCGTACGCTGGGCGAATCAATAATGGACGAAAATCATTCCGAGTCGCGGGACATCGTTACGTTCGTAATTACCCGAAAAACGGTTTGGCCGTTGCACGTCATCATATTAACGGGCAAAAAACGAATTTGTTTTTTAAACGCGATTTAAGTGACGATTAGCTACCTATTACGACTAATTACTACGAAGGAAATATTACAATTACGTCGGCACAACGCGATTTCGTTTTATATACGCCCAATTTAGCTACGCCGTTGACCAATTGTTCGCAAATTTTCGATCGAACAATTTCCGAAATCTATCGACTTGACCGACATACGGTTTATTTTTTATGTTAGGAAAGCGACGCCTACAAATTGTACAATATACGTCCCGCTCAAATCCGCCGGTAGCGCTACGTTTGTCGTCGATATTAAATTACGGCGTCTGAAACAGTCGTAAATAATTTGTTTGAAATTAATTCACGGCCCGTAAAAGCTTCGGTTCAAAAGGTACGTATTTTCGTACCGGCCGTGCATTCGCGAAATTATAAGGCGTCGGATAATAACTAAACAATTAATCGAATAAATCGTAAATTTCGTTGGACGATTCATTAGTTGAAAGGGATACTTAAAATCTGGAGGAACATTAGCGTGGAACAACCGAAAAGGACGTGATTTACGTCTCGAAAATTGAATTGGAGGGATGGACGAAGGGGAGGAAAGGCCGGAAATTATTTAACCGCGTCGAAAAAACAACCTCTTCGCGCGACGCAATTGAATCGTACATCGGTAAACACCGTTCGAGCCGAAATCGTTTCAACATTCGAGTCTATTCCGCCGCGCGCTAAACGTAAACTATTTAAACAATTCGCGGGCGTCGATACGGTTTAATGTAAGTAAATACGTTCGATCGTAGGCCGGGCGAGCATTCCTGCGGCTATTGCGCACGGGCCGCCAAAACGTTTTTTCCTGCACATAATCCGACCAACCATCGGAATCCCGGTAGAATTGTCGCTTCGTCGTTGTATAAACAATACCTTGGCGTATTGCCGCGGTAGTCGAATTACGGCGGTATTTGCTCGACGAAAATAACGTCGAGTACGCGCGCGCGTGGTAATTCGATTCGTAAACAGGTACGGGAAACAACGCGAGCGCCAACTAGTCGCGGGTTAGACGCCGGGACGTAATTAGCCGTACATTTCGGATAACCAAACCGTCGACGACGGTCGTTTCACTAGCGATTTCGACGAGCAGTATCGGTTACGTCGGTATCGACAACCGTGCTCTCCCGAGTGTCCGTTTCTAATAAAACGGAGACGAATTCGGGCGGGAAATAGCCGAACAGCGCGCACGACTAACGTCGATCGGAACGGGAATGTCCGAGTAGTTCGTGTACGCGGCGCGTATAATTTATTCGCGACCGGCCGCCAAATACGACGCCACCGACACGCGTAATACTTTGGGTTCGGGTCGGTTGAAAATATCTTCACGCGGTTTGCGTTTGGAACGAATCGAATTTAGAAAAACCGTAAATACCGAATAGTACGAACGGTCGTCGTACGATTAAAACACGGTCGGCCGAACGTAGTTTTCGGTCGAACGTTCATAACCCCACACCCTGTGCGTGTGGTCACCGTCACTGACGGACTTTTCTTTTCGTTCAGCGTTGGCAGCCCGCCGTCGGCGGTAGAACGGCGCTCGACCGAAGTACGGTTGCCCGGGGAACCGGGACCGTCAACAGACCTCGACGCGGTGACACCCGCGCACGGACACCGCGGCGGTGGCCATTATCGCAGCGACAGACGTCGGCAATCCGCGCCGCAGGAACAACACCGGCTACCGGTGACCACCGTCGGCACGGGCCACGCCATGATAACGGTGGCCGCGTCCGGTTCCAGATCGTCGAGGCCGTCCCCGAAACCCGCGCCACGGCCTGCGGTGGAGGCGCGTCCCTTCCCGGTGGACGTGACGGACAGGCTGAGCTCGCCGGTCGTGTCGCCCGTCCGGCCCAGACAGTACGGCCGCAGGAGGAGCGTTCGTCAGGACGCGGTCGGTGCGGCGTCGGAGCCGCGGCTGCAGTCTCCACAGGTGGCCGACGCCGACGTGACCGAACAGGACGCCGTGATCCCGTCGCCGTTACCGGACGCCGACCGAGAACGACCACAGGACTCCGAGTTCGTCATACCGTTCAGGTAAACCGTCCGAGTAATAATCGGTTTCGTTGGGCTTGTAACGATCGCCCGACAGAAACTTCCGACGTCGAGAACGTTTTTAAAAGGTTACTCGAACGTTTTACGATTCGATAAAGCGTATTGGTAGTAGCAACGTTCGTCGTCGATTAATTATTCCGAATCGGCGTCGGGAAAAAATCCACGTATCGCTATTATAACGTTGACGCGTAATCGAAATTTGAGCTACGGTAGTTGGGTAAATGTCAAAATCAAGGGGGGGTACTAAGTGCATCCACGAATACGACGCATGTATCTTGACCTATTCCGCGTAGCCGGTCGTATTGTCACGGGTGAAAGGCCGTACACTCTATATACCTAACGTCTCAAGATCACTCGTTCGTGTTTTTTAATTTTCCTAGCGTTCAATAGAATTCGTATACGAGCGCGAAAACGTCTCGACGTTCGGATTCCGGTCGGTTTTCGTTCGAAACGCGGTTGAATCGTTTTTCACGTCGACCACGTCTGTTCGTTATTTTTTTTTTAACCGCCCAACGGGCCATAGTGAAGTTTTCGGCATAACCTTCTCCTTACAAGCGTTTCCCTCTACCCTCACATGTCTCGTTTATATCGTAGCCTGCCGCTTTCGGTCGTTCTGTTTTATCAATCTAACCGATACGTTTCGAATACGGGATACGTTTTATCGTATTTTATCGTTTTATTTCGTATCGGTTCCTGTATTCACTCTCGGACAACATTCGTCGCCGTTGGCCAAGTAGGGAGTAGTATACAGCTTTTCCTCCGTAGCTTTTCACACGTTTTGCAACTACGCCGGTCGTTTTGTTCGTTTCGACGCGCCTTATCTGTATTTGGTATACACGTTCACTCTTACGTCCGGTTAAACTCTCAACTCGCGAATAATTAAAATGTTACCCACTCGCTCAAAGGGCGCAGTTTCAGGGTTATTCCATCACTCGTTCCAGTATGTCCCCCCCTTTTTTTTTAAATGATAAGTCGGCAATACACCTACTGTCCGGAAAGCTTAAGACCAGTACTTCAGATACCCGGTATGTCTCTTGAACGTTAATACGTCATCTATTCGCGTAGGCCGTAACTATTCCGTTTCCGTGTCTTTCGATTACGCGAGAGTCAAATTAAAAAATATAGGAGTTCGCGGAACTAATTCCCTCCGGATCCGAACTTTATAACGACGATTCGATAGCTTTTTCTAAACATTTTCGCTTATCGGCTCGTTACGCATATTTATTAAAGGTCGCGATATTTCCATACAATAAATATATATATATACACACACACACGAGTATCGCGCTTACGCGGTCGTTTAATATTTCTGGACGTTTCGCGGTTAACCTTTAAAGGTTCGTCGTGTTTTCACGTCAAGTTGTCGTCGTTCGCGAAAAGATCGGAAGAACTATCCATCGTACAATATTCGTGAATCAATACGCGATGTTGTCGCCGTCGGTCAAACGCGTTTCGAAATCAATGGCGACGAAATTCTGCGCGTAGACATCGTAAATTAGCGTGTTTTATTTTTTTAGTTAGTAAACGCGTTTCGATTCCGGTGGCCCGTCACAATTCCGCCGTCGCGGTTCGATCCGTCACCGTGTAGATTTCAATTTTACACCTACCGTGAGGTTACGCGGATTATTTGCGTACGAAATTCGGCCTGAAACGTGCACTCGACCGCCGCTTATCTATCGACGCATTACGGGAATTCGTAAAAAACCTTGCGTTTCGATGACGCGTTTTGAAAAACGTATCCGCCCGAAATAATTGCGTAAGTCACTGGTCCTAAATACACGTTAATCATTCGATACTCACAAGTATTTATGATAGGGCCATCGTATAAGTTAGATTAATAGCGTTTACGACACAATTCGAACGCGAACAGCGACGGCATTTCGTCAGAATTATATGTTCGGTGGCAAACTAGTGTGCCGGTTCACTTATTTATATACGAACGATTTTCGATGTGGGTTTCCGTCATTTTATTGGAATTGCACGAGCCGCCGTTTTTCGGCAGTTTGACGAATAAAAAACGCGAACGAGAATATAAAAAAAAAGTGAAACGCGTTATACGCGCAATAACGCGTTAACCTAATTACGGATGATTTTTTCTATTAAAACGTGCATAGTGTGCGTCGGAAAACCCACGGCAAAAACACAAATTACGATAATACTAACGTTTTCGTATTTATTCGTTTCGAAAATTCGTTAAAACAAAAATCGACCGTCGAAATTCGTCGCCTTTTAGTACGTAAAATAAACGAATTACAATTTTTGTTTTATATTCGCCGCTAATTACGTAAAAACGAATTCGATAATTTTCACAAAACATTCTACTCCGCGTTAGCCATAAACATTTCGAAAGTGGTATTACCGACGAAGCCGAATAATATTACGATTATTACCGTACTCGAATAAGGGGCAACTTGATCGGCCAACTTAATCGTAATATCGAATTTTGAGTTTCGAAAATTCGTACGACGCTATTATAATTATAGTCAATCGTTCTGATGGTGTTAAAGTTTCCGATTCGCCTGCGTAAACACGATAATAGTTGAATAACCTAAATATCGAAAATCGTACCGGCCGACAAATAATATCGAAAATAACGCGGGCCCGTAACGGTTATTTCTACGTATACGGTTCCCACTCACCGTCAGTAGGTTTCATTGACAAGGTCCTGGCGTGCGATGTGTGTGTGTGTGTGTGTGTCTCCCCCCACACACAGACACCGCGTACCACCAAAGCCGATTCAATGTCGAGCAAGTGCCGTTGTTATTTATTGCCTCTCATTAAACCGCGAATTATTTTACTACGTTTTGAACAACCCACGCTTGGCGTCCGAATAGAATCGCGCGCGCGACATTTCCGATTATAGAATTTCTTAGCGTTTCGTTCGCTACAGGTCAATTTATTATCGCCGTCGCCGACTACGGTCCTTCGTTCGGCGCATTATAATAAATACGGTGACCGCGAGACAACCTGTTGTATCGGCGGGGAAAGTTACGTAAGCCGGACAGGTGTGAACAAGACGACGGGTGGTTCGTTTCGAATTGTTTTTGTTTCCAATTAATTCGCCGTTTACGACGCGCTTATTGTAAAACGAACGTAAAACGCCGCCAATAATTACGTCTAAATTCGATCGGTTAGCGCGTACGGATACGTGCGCTAATGTTGGTGGTTCCGCTCTTTCCAAACTCGTCGTCGAAATATTAACGACATTTTCGCCCCCGACGATTTCCGGCGCCGACGGCTCTGAATCGATATTATTGATATTTTTTCTTTGATTCGCGTACGACACACATTATTCAGAACACATTTGACGCGAGTGAGGTCGACCGGAACGCGCGCCGCCCTTGTTTACTCGTACAGCCATCGCGTACGCCGATTTTGTTCAGAATGTTCGACGTTTATAACGCTATAAATTATACACGTTCGCGTTCTTCTTGTCGGGGCGTAAACTGCTCCGCGCGTTGTGTACGTAATTTTTACGAAACGCCGACCAAAAAAAAAAAAAAATCGACGTCCGACCGACCGCTGTACTATAAAAAACTGTACGGCGTATGTCCGCCGTTCGTGTGGTTAATTGATTTCCGATGTGTGTGTGATTTACTGCGCCGTGGTGACTAGTGGAGCGACGTAGAATTCGTTCGAAATTTGTCGGCGAAATCGATTCGTACGCCACGGCTAAGAACCGTATAGTATGTTGCGTGTATAGCACCGATAGTCGAACCCGATTTAAGAAGGAATACGTTCGTTTTTAAACTGGATCGTAATTTATTCGTCTGCATGTTATGGAACAGCTTCGAACGGATTTTAGACAATTAACGACAAAAAAAATGTTGGTCGTTATCGTAAAAAATAATTATCGTTTTGGTCGTATTACGTCGTCGGCGAGCGAAAACCGAACACGGTGTATAAAATTGGACGTAACGTATATACTCTCAAATTGCGCGCGGCGAACGTGAAGTCACGCCGCCGCAAATAGTACGCGACTTATAATCATTACGTACGACGAGTGACGGTGTCAAAGGGGACGAATGAAAGGGGGAAGGGGAAACGTTCTCGGACGGCGAGAATTTCGAAAAACCGGTGACGATTACACGACGTAACGAAACGCGATAGAAACAATTCTTTCGCCGTTGCGCGTCTGCGACCGGTGTGTACGTGTATTGTTGGGCGAGAAACGTCGCGATTATTATTTTGGATACGGTCGTTGTACGAGAACGGTGGCCTAAATAAAAAACGAGAACAACGATCGAAAAACGGTCGCGTAAGTACGAGATTTTTTTTTGGTAAGCGAGCGTGCGCGGTTACCGATTACCGGTTACCGTACGTGGGCCGCGAACGGCTCCGACGGAAACTGCTGGCGCACAAAATAAACACGACATTCGCCGCGTGTAGAGTTCGTTTTAGCGGAAGAAACGATCGGCAGACGTCGGTTATGCGCGGGTGTTTGTGTTGTTTGATTATTTTAAAAAAAAAAAACGTTTCGGTACTTTTTACAACGCGCGCGCGAACGCGTACACGTAATATGGATTATACTTGCCCGTAAACTAGGCAACGTTGTATAAAATAACCTACGGCGCGTGTTTAGACGCCGCGGCGTTTCGTTTAAATTAAAACCGAGCTATTATTTCGTGACTTGGCGTTTAACGAACAGTGTAAGCCGCACGCTGATATTAAATACGAATCTCGCGCGCGGGCGTCAAAGTTCCGAAGTTATATAATAATTGTCGAGCGTGTACACTTTTTGACGCACGAATGTGTTACGACGGCAAAGTTTGGCGCCGACGTTCGAGTAAACCGCGATCAATCTGGGCCAACCTCCCGGCTTGCAAAGACAACTAATTCGTCGTAAATAATATTAAAAATATCTCCATGGCGTTAACGAATATCGAATAGGTTGTTTTCGGTACGTGTTAGGTGTTGTCGTCGACACCTAACAACACCAACAGTCCGCACGAACGATAGTTCTATCGAGTGGAACGAACCGAATTCTATTTCGAAAAGAAACTCGAACCGGCCTGTTTCCTGACGTATTCGTTCGTAGTAAACTGAAACGTTCAAAATTATCGTCGTTGGTGTTTTTTTTTTGTTTATTGTAGTTTTAGTTTAAATATAAACCAATCGATTCCCGCGATAACGTAGAAAAAGAGGGGCCAACGAGTTCAAATCGATTTTCTGGATTTCAAATTCGGTTCACGTTCAGAGTAGGTTTTTTGGGTCGAAAATGGTACGAACACGTGTCGTTTCCGATCCCTTTAAGTAAGTAAAACGTTATACAATAGCAGAAGTATTGTTAACCGGCCCGTGATTATATTCGCGCGTTTCCTTTCGGTGTTTAGACGCGTACCGCGTAACTATACGCGTACCATCCGTCACCAGTCGTCGGAATTATCATTCACGAAGTTCATCGCAACAAAACTTAACTTTCGTAATAACCTTCTCCTTGTTCATCGTACCGAATACCGTAATGGTGCTAAAATGTATTGTCATGCTTAGGCCGCCGAATGAGTTCAACGGAGCGATGAAGTTAAAAATGAAATGTAACACGTCAGTTAAAAAGAACGTAACGGAGTTCGTAGGACCGTTAAAAAAGTTAGACAATCCCCGAAAAAATATTCGAAACACGCCGCCGAATTAGCGGGTACTTTTTTTTCAACTTCGAATACATTTCTCGTTGCGCACCAACTATATTATTATCGTTACGTTGGCGGTCGATATATAGTTTTTCTATTCATTCGATACGTATTCGTGTCTAAACCTCAAGGGCAAGCTATTTATTGTCGTTCGTGTAATAATAATAGTAATTATTATTATTATATAATATGGTCGCTATATTGCTGTAATTTGAACGTTTTATCGTTTTATTTACATAAATCACGTATTCGCAAAGTCGCTACTAGTTCCCGGTACGATATAGTTATTATTAATTATTTACGAGTATAGTGATTTACTATTAGATAAACGCAAATATTCGACTTGGCGAAAGTTTACGCGTGAAAAACTAACGGATAAATTGCGAAATATTTTACGTAATATCGTAGGCCGAAAATCCGATACCTAAACGAATTTAATAATTCTCCTACGACGAATTATTCGCGCAGTTACACCCGTTCGGAAATAAATCCTTCTGCGCAACGAAATTTCGAAAGTTTCGTAAACGTCGCACGACGCTCTGTCCAGGGTAATAGTTAGGTAATTTACCTATTACGAACTGACTTGAGGTCAAGTACTTACGGGTGCTCGCGACGTAACGGTCGGTCGTTATATCGTGTCGGTATATCGCGCGCGCGTTACTTATTCTTTGTTCGAAATGATCTAATAAAACAAAAGTAATAATACGATAAATATAATAACGACTTGCGTTGGCTACGCCTACGTTACCATTATTACTGTACGGTTTCGGAGGACCGAAATGTTTCGAAGTACGAACGTTGCGTAATAATTTCTACCAATTGACCCGATATTTGTCGAACCGTTACAAACCCGAAATCGTTTTGAGTCCTACATTCGATTATTGTACGCGTATATCGAACGCCAGAAAAAAGAAATACGTCGAAAACGAGCGCACGTGTCACCCCCGTTGTTTTCGCGATAGATTACGACGAATTCCCGATTACGCGTAATTATAAACCGTCGTCCGATCGATAACCTCCAAAGACGGTTCGACGGGCGCGGCGTATCGGAACACGAGTACGCGGTGGTAGAGTTTCGATTATTGGCGCGAAGAAACAAAAAGGCCCGTTCCGAAAATTCGCGCGCTGGTTACGAAATTCTGTCATTTTCGTTGCACGACAAAACGGCTAATAGAATTGTTCGATTGCCGAACAATTACGATATCGACCGGTCGCGTATTAAGCGCAATACGATCGGCCGTATTGGTTTTCGATCCAACGGCGCACGCAGCGTTGCACAAGCGCCGGTGTTTATTACCGGTCGGTCGCGGCGTTTCGAAATATCCCGAAGCCGCTTCGACGTGTTCCGTGTGAAAAATATATTCGGCCGGTCCGAATATCGGAGCGAAACTCTCCGGGGGTATTGATGGGGGGGAGTGGAAAGGGGGAGGTAGAGTCACGACGACGCCCACGGACGATGGCCATTATAATACGTACCCGATATCGTATCGAAACGATCTCTATTGTGTGTTTTCTTTATTTATTATTATATTATTTGGGTTTCTTGTAGCAAGTTTTTCTATGATTCGTTTCCTTCGTACCCGTTTTTGCTCGACGATTCCGATACATATTTCGTTTAACGATGGCCGCTTTTGCGCCCTGTAAATTATCGACATTCTTGGCTCTCGCGGTCCGAAACAATTAGGTCATCGTAACGCGTTTGTTACCTCCGATCGATTTATCTATCACATTTTACCGATAACACTTTGTATTAACGATTGTACGCTATTATTTAACTATACGCGTATATATGTATACATTTATATATACGTGTGTGTAGAATGTCATGGGACAAATGGAAACGAAAAACCTTTTCGAACATGTACCTGGGAAAATGAAAAACTATTTGGCTATAACTTTTTTTACGCGAAAATATTTCGAATATTTCATCGTGTTTACGTTTTTTTCAATTCGTATATCACTAACTGGCCTATTATTTCCAATAATTTTCGATTATTTTTTGATAATTTCGATAAACAAAATATGTCAACGATTATTCCGAATTCCTATCGTAACAATTGTCGTTGAAAGCCAATAACAAAACAACGTGCATAGTCGACTCTTTTTCGTCACTTTTCGTCGCCCGTTTATTTCATTATTACGCGGCGTTCTTCAGAGCGTGCATGGAATAAAGGGTTCGCGTTGGCGGGGCCATCGCATTTTAATATTAATCGTTTCGGTCATTGAAAACGAAAAAGTTGGAAGAAAAGCCGATATAAATATATTGGACGCGTCTACTCTTTGCCACCAGGAATTATTCGTCGTACGTTCGAGATATGCCGCTCGTCGTCCCTTGTGCCCGTTCGCCCCGTGACATCCATTATGATCATCCCGTCGTTGTCACGCCCGCGTATAGAGGGTACTACACAGTAATACCCGATTTTAAACGTAACGTTCTTCGTACGCGTTCGTTTTTACGGTACCCTCGTTAAATATTTGTATACCGACGACGCGTACGGGCGCCGTTACATTTTCCAACGGTTATTATTACCATTCGAACCATTCGACACGTGGCGATACACACGCGCGCACATATTTCTACTTATACAGCATTCGAGTGCGTCGTATTGTTCCAATTCCTAGCCGCCACTATCTGTTGTACAAACGTACAAAGAACAACCATTAATAGAACGTATCGTTATTGAAATATCGAATTGTGCGTGTGTGTGTGTGTGTGTATGTACGGTCGAACGAGTATTCGTGTAATTTGTGTTCTATAATGCCGAAATGTAATCTGCAGCTACTGACGTTACATATATATTTTTTAAAGATAACGTTCAATACGAAAATAATATGGTTTTAATTATCGGTGTAAAGTGTTTTAGCCGAAATTCAAGGGTATTCTTCGGATACAGCGCTTATACGATTATAACCGTATAATTATATACGTACATTTATATATATATTTATTTATTTATCAGCGACGCGCGATACATATTACGAAATTATTTTGAAATATCCCCTATATAAAACCATTAAACGCCGTTATAGAATACTTATGACGGATTTAATGCCACGAAACGAAAAACCGTTTATTTTATTACCGCGTCCCGGCAATAATAACGCGAAACTGCTTTACGCGACGGTTTCGTAGGACGCGCAAATAAAATTACAAACCGTTCGCGAAATTGCGCGCGAGAGCGTGCCACGTTTTCGAATCGACACGTCATTTCGTCTCGGGTAATTTATTACTATTATTATTATCGGGGCGTGTAACTCCTCCGCGGTTCGCGTTTTCAGCTACCTAATAAGTGTTATTTAATAATTTTCGACGCGGCTGTCGTTTGTTTGTCACTTGCTTACCGTCCACAACTATCGTTCTAAAGACGGCATTAACGTCTCTCTTGAAACGTGTTCGCGTCATACGTCCACGGCTGTTCCGATACACCAGTTTACATACGACGTACGCAGTTTCGGCGTTCAATTATATTTAATTATTCCGCTAATCGGTTAATGCGCGTAACTATAACCGATTTTTTCGATCGGTCGTCGTTTTCCTTATATATTATTCGAAATTTGTATTAATATTTCCGTTCGAGTTGCGTATTGCTTATATCGGTCGTCCACGATACACGTTTCTGAATTTCAAAACCCGTTTCGTAACTGCGAAAATGATAATAACTCTTAAATAATACCATAACGTACCTTAAAACGAATGGAGTTTATCATAATCTTGGGCGGTATCGTTCATATCGTTAATATTAACTTTTTATGGCCTTATTTAAAATAATTAAACCGAATATTTATATTACAATAATAATAAATTTCTCGTTTTATATCGAATTAAAAGCGTTTAGTTGATTTCGTAAAAAATTAAGCACTAGTCAAATATAATAAATCGCGTTTTTTAGCGACATAAAACGTCAAAATTATTATTTATTAATTCGCGTAGTTTACGGTTTATTAGTGAGTGACGCGACAAATAGAAACGGGTTAAGAAAGAATATCAATTAACCTAGCTCGTCCGCAGGACTCGGGTCATGTAATAGTTTCAAATTATGCGCGATATAAAATATTTGACCACGATGACACTGTGCCGGTATGATCGACGGGTTACGTTAAGTAGCGCCGCTCTATAAATATTCGAACTATAATTACAGCGCGGGCATAATTCGCTTTGTTTTGTCCATATTTTAACGCTCGTACTCATTACGTCACTTCCAACTAAACAAATTAATAAAAAATATATATTAACGAATTGGTTTCGTATAAATTTATCTGACAAACAATGTACGTAATCGGCTTTAAACGGCTAACAACGTTCGTTATTATTTCCCGCGTAACGTATTTTCGTGATATTTCGAATCAAATTTCAAAAATATTTTCAAAAATGACGTACGGTTTTCGAGCCCCCTAATATCGTAGTCGGAATCGCTTCGAGTATCCCGTCGTAAAGTAATCGTTTATTCTATCGCGAAATCGTTCGACAGTTAATTCTATATCGAACTTACAACGTGCGTATGACGTTCATTTAAATATGTTATGACGGCTTACGACGATTTATAGTTTATACACATACACGACGTATACGCCGCTATCTTAACATTTATTAACGAATAAATCTCCTGACACAAGTATTAGGTAAAAGCTACCTAACGCTTGTATTTATAACGTTTTTAAACCCGTCATTTTAAGCCTATACACTAGACTGCTACCGAACTCGTGATATTTTTAAGTTTACGTTATATGTATACATATATATATACATACGTACGTATTTACCGTATTAGGCGTATCTGTACAAGAGGTTCGAAAATCAATAAAATTGAACGATTATATACTTTAAGAATAGGTACGACATATATTACGTAGTTCGTGAAATTACAATACGTAAATGATAATTCGGAGACGTATCCGCGTACGAAATTCGCGATGACATGACGTAGGTGCACTACGCCTTTTTAAGTGTTCCGTATATTACGAAGTCGATAAATTTTATTAGCCCAATACACTGAAACGGCTAGAGTGGGTCACTGTCGAAAGTAAACAACGCGTTTATTTTTAGTACAATAAAAGTTTACCGTCTTGGGAAAAAAACCGCGCTTAAATAACGTTTTTTTTTCTAACGTCATAAATCGTATACGGTTATCTCTCAACCTTTCGCCGTACGATAACAAAGATATTCGTACATTTTATTCGACACGTTCGGTTGTTTTTTTTCACGCTCATCTTGAAACCGAACGCGTATTTCGTCGAGCGCCCCACAATTATTATTTTTATCTTCGGTTACGTACGCCACCGCTGTTGTCACGGACCGTTATCACCGTGTCCGGATGGTTGAATTATATTCCGGGCACGTGCGTACCGTCTCCGTTTTTCCAGATATATTTGAGCGTACCTCTTATTCGCCCCTCGCCTCCACGTTACCGAAAGGAACCGACGAAGCTGTTTCGTAAATATCTTCGGAGTAGTATAACCCGCCTAGTATTTTTCGTCTCCCATTCGACCATTGGTCACAGCTGTCGTCTCTCGTTGTCCGTCGGCTCGTTTCGTCATTGCTGCGGTACGACGTGAATATGTATCGAAAACATATTCGCGATTAAAATGGTATACGGCTCGAGCGTATTCGCAGTCGTTCGGACAGTCGAATATATTATATTATTTGTATCGATAAACACGCGTGACTAGCGTGAAACATATCTTATCGAAATGAGTTACGGAAAAAGTGTATGTGTTATGTGTGTGTGTGTGTGTATGCAGAGAGAGTCATAGTTATTGCGACGATAAGTCGTTTTCAAACAAATATCGAGTAAACAAAAAGTGACGATGACTCGTCTTTTGGGATTTCGCCGCGCGACAATTATTGGTGACGCACCAAGTGTACATCAGGAACTGGACAGGATCCGGTTCGAAACGTTTGTCGGCTGCAAGCGTCGTTGGGGTGTTCTCGACGCACAAAACAATGACGACCGAAAAACAGCCACAAGTCCGATCGAATAATAATAATAATAATCGACGAATGCGCGCCGTACGTGCGACAATTTTTGGAAAAACGATTCTCTCGGCGAACGCGCGTACACACGCGGACTAATATCTAGGGCAGCAGAAACGCGTAGACTCACAACACCGCACTTTTCGGTTTCGGCGCGTACGCCAAGTACTTTTAATATATAACTCGGGTACATTGAAAAAACGTACGTAGTTAAAACGCGATATTATTTTAATTCGTTCGACTAATCCGCCAATTGTTCTTGTTGACAAACTTGAAAATTATTCGCGACCATATCGAATAATTAAAACTGTCATCGATCCGTTTCAAACTGTCGATCAACCGCCTTAAATAGGGAAATCGGTTACGACGCCCTTGACGACGAATATTCGTAACAAACTTTTATTATATGGACAAGTCCCCGGCGCGACGTCTCGATATATTTCTACAACCGTATTTCTTTGGTCCTAAAACGTCGTGAATTTCGTTCTAATTATTCCTCTGAACAACAGGCCGTTACTGATTTTCAAAACCGTTTGTCGACCGAACCGTTTATTTGTCATCGTTCGAGACCGCGGTTATTTCGCTCTAATAGATCTCACGGTTGGACCGAGGCGTTTTTATTTTTTGCGCCAACCAGAATCTCGTCCGTATTGGACGATTCTAAATAAAAAACGATAAAGCCTCGGACCATTCTAGCTTCTCGTAATTATTGTACCGAGCATTTCACGCATGTGCTACAATCTAGCTACGATTTTCGAAAATACCGGAAACGCCGTTCGCACTGTAAGTTTCAAACGCGATGTTCCCCGGTCAGAATTGTTATTCCCGGGAGTAACGTAACCGGGAAAGTTGCTCAAAAGTAACGAAACCAATGGCGGACAAAGCCATTAGTGTTTCGTTGTCCGTGGGGAGGCCACTTATATTCCGAACGACGTTCCACGTTTACGTAACACTAAGGTATTATAACGGTATTTTTACGCGTCCGTCAGTATTTAAAAGTCCGACTGGGCAAGAAACGAGCTTCGTTGACGAATTCTTCCGAACCCCCGCGCGTAACAATAATAATAAACCCGATGACCTCAGCAATGAGCGCCGACTCGGTGACCGACACACGCACGCGCGCGAGCGGAAAGCGGTTTTGTTCTCCGTCGCGTTGTTATTTCGCGCGCTCGGTCACCGCCTTCTCGGGCACGACCACAGTCGCGCAGCCGGTCGACGGCGTGAACCGCCGCTCTTCTCAGTCTTCAGTCTTCAGTCGTCATCGTGCGTGTCTGTCGCGTTTGGTGCGTTGTCGTCGTCGCGCGTTCTTTTTTACGAATTTTTCGTAGTTCGGGACAGCAGAAAGAGGAGGACCCAACAATTATCCTCGCGACGTCGCCACGGTTTGTTCGCTCACTTCACGCGACCGTCCAAATCGTCCGTGACAGGAGTGTCTCTTATCGCGGTTATCACCGCGTTCCGATATCGGCTGCCGTTTTTACCTTCCGTTGTTGTCATTTCGTATTCCGCTTTATCGACGCGTATTCGTATCGTTTCGTCGATCTAGACACGGGCGCGTCGTCCGTCATGGTCAGTTCGCAACGGCGCGTGGGCGTCGTCGTTGTCCACTCGCAAGTGTCCGTCGTCCCGGACGATACGCGGCACCGCGACTCGTGTCATCACCGATAACGATAACGGTCGAAAATTGTAAACGGAATCGTCACCGACGATCAGGCCGCCAATCGGCAACGTATACCATCGTACTCGCCATCACACCCGATCGCGCAGGTAATTAAATTTCGAATATTTTATAGGGGGCGTCTTTCTCCCCCTTGGTAACGGGCGGAGCGTCGATATTCGCTTAACGTGGTTACCCTACATTTCCGTTCAATACCTAATGTACCAACGGGAAATGAAACGATCCGATTTTGTTTCGTCGAATACCGTGCGCGTGTTAACAGGTGTCGCGTCAAGTGTACTGTGTACTCTGCACATCGTCGCGTCCGCGTAATTTTAATACGCCGCGTGTTACGTCGGTCGTTTGCGCTACTGACCGTAATTGACGAGGAAAATCGCTCTCCCCGCGCCAATCGACTGCTGAAGGAAACCGGTACCGGTTTTTAAACGCGGCGCGTTGTGTTTACCGAGACACGTCCTTCCCGTTTTTTTCGCGGGGCGAATTCGGCTGGTTTTAAACATTGCCCGCAAACGTTTTCACGTATGTGTCGTCGTTCGGTCGAACCGTTTACCATTTTTCAACCGAACAATTCGAATCCCGCCGTACGGTACGGGCCACGGTACGCGTTTGTACAGTGTCGTTAAGTCGACATCGTGTGGTGAACACTACAGCGTTGCGCGGCAGTTCGAACGAATTTCGTCGAAGACGTTCGATTCGATCGAGGTTATTCGACGTGTGTATGGGTTGTAGTTGCTTACGTGTATCAATTTGCATACGTATACGCGTATCGATTTACATATGCATATATCGTCGGTACGAAATCCGACTAATTTCGCTAACGTAATTTATGTTTCGGAATAAAATTGAATTATGAACAAAGCGCGCGTTGGTTAACGTTCTCGCGCGTATTTATTCCGGTTTATTTACGAACGAAAAACGATTATGCTCCCGTTGGTTTCGTTTTTCCCGTGTTCGTTCGTTCGTCTTATACGTAGCACCGTACTACGCCGGCCGACGGTACGCTAATATTTGTCTATCCTAAAAGGGAATAATTTTTAGTGAACGCGAATTTATTACGGCGTCGTAATTATTTCGTTTCGTGTTTAAAGGTTCAAGTGTAATCTCGCGTTCGATATAGTTCGCCCGCAATAATTGTGACGTCCGTTTCGCTACGCGGTAAGAGCCGTTACGCTATAATTATCGGTATTTCGTTTATCCGGTGTACTCGGTCGTAACGAATTATTCAAACGATACCACCAAAAGGTATTACGACAGAGAATATCTTAATTCGGTTCAAATGCTAATTGTTGTACGGGGTTATAAACGTTTACGAACAAATTTATCGTGACGGTTATCTACGAAACGTCCATTATTCTAACTGTATTACTACGCGATAACCGTTCTCCGATAAAGACTCCGCCGACGAACAAAACCAATTTTCTTTGTGCGTTATACGCGTCGCGTAACGTACAACTTAATTGTCGTCATCGTCGTCGTTACGATTGAAATTTCCGTTTAACGGTCTTTTCGTAAATTTTTACGAAAAAAAACAACGTTTTCATCGTTTACGTTACGTTTCATTCCGTCGTTTTTATCCATTTCGCGCGTATCGTTCGAAAAAAGAACCTGACGACGTCACGATTCGACGACGAGCAATATAAAACGCACGCTACACAAAACACTGTCAAAAGTGATAAATTTGATTTAAAAATCGTTCGGGTAGTTAGCGAAAAACGTCGTAATTTTCATAAATCTAAGTTTATTGTTACTTTATAACTGTTCGAAATTTGGCCGTTGTCACGTTACGTACGTTCGAACGTACGATTTATTACGGCCGCGTACGCTTCGACGATTTAAATACATCTCGCGTCACGAACAGATAGTTTAACCAGTCACGTTTCGCTTTATGTCATCCTGCAGCAGCGGCGGCAGATGTAGCGGAGACACGCGTTATTGAATCGTCATCAAAATTCTGATGCCGTGAACCGTTTTCCGTATGACAACGCGACTTCGCCCATTTTGTGTGTGTGTGTGTCTTTGTCTGTCTTTGTCGAGCTAACCTAACCGGTCCAAGCGTTTTGTTTACTCGACAGTAAACCGTACGTGGTCTTTGTGTACAACCGACGGATATTTACAAAATACAGTGAATATTAGGAGAGCGATTCGCGCGGTGTTTATATTCGTCTCGTCTACGCTGCATTTCATCGTATTCGTTAACGTTATTTCGTAACACGACGGTTCGAGCTGGACGCGTAATGTCGGTACGAATTGTCCGAAAATTCGCTTTACAGGCTAAACATGACCATCGGCCCGTAATTACGGCACGATCGGCCGCCGTTTCGAGGAGTCGGTTTCGTGAGACGTTTTAAACGTAACATCGTAATATGTTCGGTTTTATTCTCGCGCGAACGCGAACCGGAAGACAAAACGCGTGATATTACGGCCGGCTATCTAGTGAAACGAACGTGACGGCGCTACGTGTTGCGTATTTGGACCCTTCGTTTTCGGTGCTAAACTTTTTTCGATCGTGGTACGTCCCGCCGAAACTGTTTCCCGACTATGGTCGCCTACTGTGATATTGACGATTATAGTATAAATAAAATATATGGATAAAAAATTATCGGCACCTTGCCACGGAATGTCTGTATTGTCGATCTGTCGAGTTATATATAAATGAGAGGGCACGCCGGATAAACAATTATTAGTAGGCGTATTACTCATACGCGGGAATAAATACTCGTTCGCGTACTCAAGTACGCGCCGTCGAAACGGACGAATACGGTGACATTTTTCGTCGCAAAACGAAAAAAAACGGACGCGTCATCGCGACGGGTTTGATTTCGATACCGACGAAGTTTTTGTTTCGTTTTTACCGACATTTCTTTCGTACGTTCCCGAGCGTTTTTCGAAAATAAAAACGTGAACAACGCGCCCCGGACGGTCGAAGTCTTCGAATCGAATTATCCATTTTTTGATATCGTATTTTTATTTATAATACGCGCGTCTTGCGTCGAAAAATACGTTTTTTTTTTATCTTTAACAAAACCGCTACTTTTCGATTAACGGAAAATCAACCCACATCCCAGGGTCTTGAATTACATAATATCGAGTCAGTATATATATATATATATTTGTTACGAACGAAAATACTGATCGACGTCTCAAGGTAATATCAGTTCGTCCTCTCGAGCGTTACGTTTCTCTCGTATTATTTTTCGTGCGTTAATATTTATTATAAATAACGTATAAACTGACGTATATTTTTTTTTCATACGCGTACGAACGGTAATAATAAGTACCACCCGCGAATCTGCCCCCGAAAGACGTTTTACGAATGAAAAGAAATACGTGACCGCAGGATGTTCTTGAGAAAAGAATATCGTTTAAAAATATAATAACCGTAAATACGTGTTTAATTTGCGTACGTATTTATAATATATATATATATAGACGTACGTGTTTCGCAATTTCCGTTTCAAGTATGCATATAGCGGCCAGTGGCGCGAAAATCGTTGACCCGCGGAACGAGAGAACAAAACATTTTAATTCGCCATATAAAACGCTCGCGATGATCGTTATGGTTTTTTAGGTTCGCGCACAGAAAACGTATCTTCCATCTTAGATGTTTTTTCGCGAAAAATCGTACCACTCGGAGTTTATGGGTTTATCCGTTTCCGGCATAAACCCTCGACGCTCATCTACGTACACATACACACACACACATACATACACATATAGTGGCGTTGTGTATTTTCACCCGTGTCCGTTGTGTGATTGCATACGCGTGCGTATTCTCGTAATGGCGGTTATCGAAACGACGAAGGTCAACATTGAAAAGTGGTCAGCGACCGTATCTTCGGCTGTAGGCCAAAAACAATTCGTTATACGCGCACGGTTAGTGCGTACCGAGTTTTATGAAAAGTGGCGACCATGTTCGTTCGAAAACAATCGGACTACCATTTTATGGACGTTGCGTACGATATATGTATATCTGTATATCGCGCGTTACGCACGTTGGCGCGTATTGATTGGCCGGGCCCATGGAAGTTTGTCCACTCTCACTCCCACCCACCCCCATCCATCGGTTTCGGTCGTTTTTAACGTCTTTGTGTCGTTTGAATGATTAGCGTCATGTTTCGATCATTTACACGAACGGCTCGGAATCCAAACTACACGGTTCGGTTCGAGTCATTCGCGCGCGTTAAAATGCTCTCGTTTTACTACTTACTTTTAAGAGGGATCCGCGTACGTGCACGCGGGCTTTATATATTTCCGTGAAATATCACCGACGAAACACGCGTCTCCTCCCGATGGGTGGTACATCGTTCGATATTAATTGTAAACACATTACGTGGCGAAGTGATATGTACCGTAATTGACGACAACGGACGGCGTTTAAATCGATATTTAAGTGTCCGACGCCTATAAAAAGAAACAGTTTAAACACGAGAATAGAAATCGATTATCCGTCGCGAACGGTGGTTGTTAACTATTTTTGACGTTTCGACAAATATAATTAGACGCTTGTTCGCGCCGTAGTGATGTAACGCGCATTTATAGAAAACGACGGGGTCCCTCTTCTTTCTGCTCGTACAATATGTGTATATACGCGCGTATAATATTATAGTTTCGGATATTCCGCTGGTCGATAAGTTAAAATTTGACTTGTTAATTAGTACGTTTCGATTACCTCGTTCGTTTCGCTCGTTAATCACGCCTCCGTCTCGACGTTATAGTGGCCACCGGTCGTGTTTGTTATTATTCACCTTTAGCTCGGAATCGGCCGAGCAAATCGTCGGGACGGACGAAACGGTTTTTCGGTGTTTTTCTTTTTTTTTTGTTTACCCGACCGACGTGCGTCCCCCGACGGTAACAATAAAAAAACCTCGAAATACCGTCGCGATTACGACGAATTTTCGTAAATCCGAATCGTTAACGTATCCGTACGCTATTTAGGGTGTTCCGCTCGGTCGAGTGCGACAGGCCACACGCGGGGACGTACGTGTTTGCCCGATCGGCATCGCACGTACGGAATCCAATAACGTCAAGGTCCTCCCTCCCCACGTTTCCAAGAAAACCCATCGCGTTCGTCCAGCCGTCGCGTAAATATTGCGCAACTGTGCGCAGCAGCGTGGTCATCGCTCGTTTCCAAATGTTCATACTGGCCGTCCGAAAGCCCGCGTAAACGAGCGGGAGACGTACGAAAACATTCGGAATCGTCAATTGTCACACCCGACAATATCGGGCCGGCACATACATACGGTTACGCTCCCGTCCAAAAGTGGTAATCGAACGACGCGCAAGTGTCGGCGTAACGCGAGCAAATCGCTGACCATTCTAGCCCGCCCGTCAACGAAATAACGACTCGAGACCATTTATGTCGCGCGGACACGATACAGTATACGTACGAGCGTGTGCGGCGTATACACACGCACGCGATGTAACAATGACGGACCCCAACGGGAAAAATAAACGTACTTAAGCTTTCACCGTCAAAATCACGTTCAGACGTCACGACGTGCTACGTAGTTTTTAATCGATTACTCGTCGTTGTCGGAACGAAGAGTTGCGTGTGACGGCCAATCATCGACGTGTTTCCTCCCCGAAACGAGTGCCCGCGTCCCGCCGTGAGTGATATATTATAAACGATGTCTCGGACACCGTGTCGTCGACTAAATAATCGCCCGCGTCGTATCGTATAAATTGTTCACGACGAACAAAACCCGCGGCCGGCTACGGTACTTGCGACCAAATCGTATTCCCGCGTCACGTACGGGTGTCCCAACGTTTGCATACGGGTTATGTACGGCGCACCGCCCGGTTCGGTTTTTGACGAATTTCCAGCGTAATCGTCAACCGAGTACCGCGTACTACACATTTCCGTTCGTTCGCGTCCGCGAAATTTACGTTCGCCGGCATACGTAGTTCAAAATTGTCCGACGCGCCCGTATTGCACGAGCGAAAAAAAAACGGAAAACGATCGAAACGTTCATAATTGACCTCCCCCCCTATCGTTATTTCCGAAACACGCCGTATTTTTTTCGTTACTACGTTTTTTTTGCGTCGTAAAACTTTCCGTTTACGAAATCCGAACATTTTCGTTTTCGAAGTCGTATTATTCGTTTTTCGAACTCGATTATTTCGTATTGACGCCCGTACGAAGTGCGCGTTTTCGACAAAAATAACCAAAGCGACGTTTTTAACGTTTAGATGGTAATGGAGGGGAAGCGTTTATAGACGAGTATCTGTCGACGATTAAGGCGTTTAAATCCGGACGGCCGTACGAATTGTCGAAAACCTAATCGTTTCGTAAATCGACGCGCTCGCTTGTACAATGTGTTGCCTATCCGCTAGACACGAACGGCGCTGGGATGTACATTCCACGACACCGGTCGTGACTTTTGAACCGCTTCGTCGACGGGCGACGGGTCGGGGGTGATCGTGCGCCTGATATACCGGCCGCTTTCTCTCCAAGTTTCCCTTTCCCAATGACCGGCAACAACGGTAACGTTGCACGCGAGTGTTTTGTTTTTCGTTTTATTTTTTGTCTCGTACGTTTTATCGACCCTGCGCGACCGACAAAAACGGAACCATTCGTGATCGACGTATAATAGTAGGCGTGTGTGTTTGTGTGTTATGCTAGATCGTCGTCAAGATTTCGGTGTGTAGGATCCGGGTCATTGTTTTTCGCTTTAAACGCGTTTTTTTTATTACACTCGTGATCGTCACTGTCTTATTCTCTCGGTGCGGGTACACGTACGCCACGCGTACTTTATTCTTTATATATATATATATATATATATATATATATATATACACGTACGTACGTCCGTCGTAAGTTCTCTACTCGTTCGACAGTCGGTACGCGCTTGCTTTGCCGCGTATTAATTGAACGATAACCGACCGGCCGCTGTTTGTACGGAAATTCGATAAATCCACGCGACGATTAATTAATGAGACCGAAAAAGTGTAGAAATCGCGATTTATATGTTCGATCGATACGAACGAATCACCGACACGCTGCGTTACGCGTTTTTTTATCGGCCCGTTCGAAGAGAACGTTTCCAAAACGGGTGTTTTTCTCGTTCCGCCGTTCCTAACTAACGGCCCGGGCTTCCCGAAATTCACGTGAGCGACGAACCTAACCGCGTTTAGTACACTACGTCGTGCTCGAGTCGACGAAAATCGTTTCCGCGTTGTCGCTATCGTTCGAAATTGTCGTCCAAATCACCTTCTATCGTACGTTATAATTTAGGGATCCATAAACGATTCATTACGTACGCGCCGCATTTGCGTGTGACTTTTATGTCTGCTCGGATCACGCCGTCGGAAGTCATCCCGCGAAACCATTCGAATCGTTCCCACGGCGTCCATCGTTGATTACCCGTTCAACGATTTGTTAATCGTCGCAGTCCGTGTACGATTGACAACCGTCTTTGTTAATCCGTTAAATTCTATTCGATTCTCGTATAATATAGTCCTACGTTACCGTCGCGGGCGGTTCCACCTCCCCCCTCCCACACACTCACTCACACACACACCTCATCAATGCTATCGACCGTTTAACGTGTTGATGGCCTTGTGCCGCGCGAATTGAGACGATTATTTTGAGAATACGTTGTCGTGAACTTAAGCGATTTTTGCGCTACGCGACGTCGTCTCGTATACGTCTTACGAAACTTGTAAGTAGCGCGAAAATATTAACGACCGTAATTTACATTTTTGTGGCGAGTGAGTCTACTACGGTGTACAGTCGGGCGTGTTGTAATCGGTTAATAACATAAATAATATTGTAGTCGGTACGAAAAAAAAACGAGAAATAATATTTTTTTTTCGCCGACCTCGAAAATAATACGAATTTAACGATTTCCCTCTTATTTAAATATATTTATATACGTGTGTATTTTTCTGTGAATACATGTATATGTATAACCGAGTGTTTTAAGTTTTAATTATTCCACACACTACGTTTCTTCCATGTTTAGCCGTTCTAACGATTTTCGTCGCGGACGCCCTAATTACGAGTTAAAAAAAAATACACGACTGGCATACGGGTAAATTGGACAGACTAGAAAAAACGAATTTTCGTCTCGTTTATTTGAACGCGATAACTTTCTATACGCGAATAAGCAAGCAATGGGAACGAGGAAAAAACTCGTACCGAAGTCAACGCGCGTCGATTTATTTATTTATTACGGTATTATTGTTATTTTCCGAGTTTTTCGTCTGACACCGAGCCGTCCGTCACGTTATAAATATGATATTTTTCCACGCTCGTCAGCCCGTGTCAGCCAACCGGTACTTCATATCTAAATATTCCGATCCGTTATAGTACATAAATAATATTATATACGAGTTGTGAGTACACACGCGCGCGCACGGCGCGCACGCACACGCACGTATATATATATATATACACATATATAGCGGTAAAAGTGGCTCACGCGCAATTGCCCCAGACGTTTTAATAATAATTGGGCGCGAAAAACGTGTCGCGAATCTAAATATATTGGTCGGCGAATACGAGAATTCGAAAGAAAAAACGACTTTCCCAGGAACGCGTCCAACACTACAATAAGGCTTTGCGGTTTTCGTTTTGGCGTCAACGGGTTAGAGAATCCGAATCGAAAAATGCCGTTAATTGTTTCGACCTATTGACTTTCGGGCGACGGTTCTTTTTGTGCGTCAACTTCGAGTTCAATACGTCCGTCGTCGAAGTTCGGCGGCGGTCAACCTATTCGCGATCATTTTCGTTTGGCCGGCAGTACGTTAATTCTTATAACTCGATTACGAGTCCAAAAAAAATGGCTTCAACAATAACGAACGTTATACATTTTACGTCGCGATTTGATTTTCGTTCCATTTCCGATCGACCGAACCGAAAAAACGTGTTTTTTTACGAAACGACGGATTATTTTTTCTCCGTCCATACCCATCGTCGTAATCTCGGAAAATTAATAGACACTTATGGCTCGTTATAGGCGCGCAAAGTCAGGTTAGGTGATTATCGAACGACGTGTTCGGAAACGTATCCATCACGGACGGCGTTTCAAACGTCTCTACGTACACGTTATTACATTACACGATTGTGCATAATATACGTCTGAGTACCACCGGAGATTAGCCAAACACTAAGGTCGTATGTACATTCTCGAACGTTGCGGGGTTTTTTCCGTCCGCGAATAAATATACTCGTTTATGTTTTCTAAGCACGGAACACCGAGAAAGCGAGCTTACGACGACCGGACGACAACAGCTAGTCGTCGGACAGAGTGGCGATCGTTGAAATAAATAAATAAACGGCGGGGTACGCGTGTCGCGCGCAAAACACCGGGACGGAAACGAACGGAGCGCGATATTTATCGGATAACTACGCGGATGAACGGACGATTCGTTTTTCTAGAGTGTTGCCGTAATTTCAACAGGTACGGACAAAAAACGAAAATACGGTACGCCGGTTGTTCACCATTACCATCACGGTCACCGCCGCCGTTGTTACATTGAAACGCGTGACTCGGGGGCGACGACGGCCGTGTGGGATTTGTGTACGTTTCGCTCGTGGTCAATAAACTCGACGGCCGCGTTTTTCGTCCGTTATAAAAAAATCGCGTGCCTACGCGTGCGCCAAGAGTGCGCGTGTTATATTCTACAACGAACCGAAATCTCCGCGTACCACGCAATCGAAATGTACATTTTGGAAACACCAAGCGGCGCGACCGAACCGAATAATATTTTACGTAAACCCGATAGTACGTCGTTAACGGCGAACCAGTTTTATTCGCATATTACGCCCTTGTACCGCGCGCGTATATGTAACTTACAATATTTCAGTCCTCGTGTGTGTGTGTGTGTATATATGCAAATATAAATGTACACGTCGTTAGGTTCGATTCGAATGATTTTCGCTTTTATTTCACGTCTTCGGCACCCCTCGACGCCTAAATTTCGTAATTATATATACGTATAGGGGCGTTGGTAACGTAAATCGGTCACTCGAACGATACTCACGACTGACTCAGCGGGTCAACGTGTCGTGTAAACGAATTAACGAAAACGTATTACCCGGGCTATTATTGATAAAACGAAACGGGTAAATTGTTAATCGGAAATCTAGAGCAATCGTGTACACAACGGGTGTCCGTCGTGACTCGATTTATCCGAAACAAATCCAAAAGTTCGGCTGGCGTTTCGTAATCACGAAACGACGTCGTTCGCTGTCCCTCAATTTCGTCGCGAATTTCTATTGACGCGGGTCACCCGTTCGATTATACCGACGGTATATTGTTTTGGAATAAGAGACGAAGAAGCAAACAACCGGACAACTTATTCTTATAACTCGCGAACGTTATACTCGAACGTTTAAAAATCCGGTTAAACATTTTATCGTATCGGTACGTTCAAATCTTACAAGGTTCTTAAACGTACCGGCTTATCACGAATTGTAATTGCTTCGCAATTTACGTCGTTGCGTGGCGGATGTCGGATGGTTTTTGTGAAATATTATCCTAGTATTCGGATACGCGTCTATGATTCATGCACCGGATTCACGAAAACCGAAATATTCGTCAGTCGGTCGTTCAATTATTGAAAGCGTATCGTATCGGTACCGTACACTATTCTACGTCGTCGTAACGTAATACGCTCGTGTGAACGTTGGTTTCTAAAAAAAAAACCTGTAAAAAACCTTTAAATAGAATAACACTCCGCTTTGTAATACATCGTAACTAGTTCCACACGACCCAATTGAATTAAATTCCCGATAAAAAAACGAACCGGACGCGTCGTATCGATTTGATCTACGACGGCTCGAGCGTACGGTTGATTTGACGAGCCGTTCGACGAGCCGCGTACGTTACACATTATGCGGACCGGAGGAGAAAATAAGTCGGTCGTCCGTTACAAAAAAAAAGTATACATAAAAAAATCCTCGGCCCCCGAAACCGAGCCGGGGAAAAGAAACCGAACCGACGAAACGTCGAAAGTACTCGACGCGTTATTCCGTGATTGTGTGTTCATTTGACCATCGGCCGATCGAGTTCGTTATTGGCGCACCGTTCGTGGTACTCTTTTTCCCGGTCGTGGCGAATACGCACGGGCGGATGACGTTACGCACCGTAATTGCCGGTACGCGGGAAGTGACGTGTCGGACGCGCACAATGCGTCTCGCGCCCGCAATCGGACAAACACGGAGCGGCTGTCGACTGGTGGACAGAGGGGGGCGTTGGTAAATTGTACAGAGAGCGTCGACCCGCAGATGCGCGCGGCGTGACACGGTCGGCGGCGCGTGATATTCGCGCGGCGAATGAAACGCTCGCCAGGGCGGACCGGCGTTGCGACCGAGACGTGGACGACGGACGGATGGAGGCAATGCGTGGCGAGGAAACGACGAGCGTGATCGTGGACCGGAGCGGCCAAACGCGTCGGGCGGTTTGGTCACGGGAGGACGTGTTTGACGAGGAAATTGGCGTGACGCCGACGTCGCGGTCGAAACGAACTAGACACCCGGGCTGGGTATGTGTATGGGTACCGTGTTTTCCGTGTTTCGCGACCGTCGGTCGATGGTACCCGTGATAGGTGGTGGGAGGGCCCGGAGCCGTATGTACACTCGTGTACGGGACACGACCCCATGCGCGGGCGAGGACGTTTCACGAGGATCCCGGTCGTGACGTATTGTCGTCGTAGGTCGCACGTACGGAAACGCACGAGCGACAACGATAAACAAATTAGTCGCGAAGGCTAATTAAAACGAAGTAACGTAATTTGAATAATAATCGTAGGATAGCGCGCGTCTCCCGTGACATTACCAGCACGTTTACGATTGACGTTCGAATACAACTGACCCGTATAATGTACGAATAATACGAATTTATACGGGCGATTTTTCGGAGGGCGTCGTACAAATAAAACAAAAAAAAAAAATCAATTTTCGCCATCGCAGCCGTTCTAATTGTAAACGAATAACAACGATCGTTTCCCGACGTCCGCGTCTTCGGGCAAAAACGGTGGAATTTTCGTATCGCGCTGTTCGTCGACCTTGGAAACGACGCATATTATCCATAAGTCGCTCGATTTCCGGATCGACCGCGACTATACGTACGGTACCGCTGCACGCACGTGTTCGAACCGATCGATTAATCAATCGAACATTTCGATGGACGGCCGTTGTCTAACAGCCGATCAATTTTACCGGCCCGAATAATATGGTTTTTCGAAATTGAAGTACGGCGTCGTACATCGGGCCGTCGAATTTGGCCGCCGACGGGCGTTTTTTATTCGTTTCCAGCTAAATCGAATTCGTTTTGTTTCGGCGGTGGTGTTTCGGTTCTAATCGTCAACACGACCGCGACGTGACATGACACATCGTTTCGGTAAAGCTGATGCACGAAAACTTTCAGTTTCGATTCGAAACGACGACTTCTATGGAACCAAACGCAGAGTCCCGTAATTATTTTTGCGGTAACTCCGCGATTATGGTCGCCGAGCTCTCATCGTTGTCGCTTTCTTCGCGTTTTGTCATGACGACGCCCGCGCTTTCTGCCATTGTCCGCCCGGAAAACCCCGCGAAACACGAATTCTTCTAACGCACTAAAAAAACGATTTTATTCGCCCACCCAACACCCATCGCGTATTACGTACTCCGTTGTAAGGTACACGATCGTAAGACGTATGGGATTAAATCGTCGGACTAATTACGGGGAAAGTTATCGATGACGGTGGGTATTGCATTAATACGCCGTTGGAAGTACGCTCGCGGTTCGCGATTACAAAAAATTGTACGCCCCGACGATTGACAAACAACAAACGTTTCGTCCGTCGTTTCGCCTCCCGACCGACGTCAATGGTTTAGTTACGTTTCTCGAACAAATCGAGTCGGACCTACTCTTCTCGGTTCAATCGGACCCGGAAAATAATATTTTAACGCGTACTTGTCCCGTCGGAAGTACTCGCTCTATGTTTGGACCCACGGTTGTATCACGGACAGAGCAGCGAGGTGGTTTACGTAAAAAAAAAATACGTCGAAAATCGTATTTCGGACACTTATACGTCGTGTTGTCGACGTGTTCTTTGAACCTGAACTCGGTGTTGGATCGTCGGCGTCGTCACATATGATAAACCGTACGATCTATTTTCCGATTGTTTCCTCCGGCCCATCGCGTCTTACAACTACCGTCGATACAAACATCGGTATACCGCGAGATACTTTTACACGCTGTTTATAGGCCGCGTACGGATATCCGACAAAACCGCGCGCGCTCATATATGCAATACCGTATCGTCGATTTCTATCTGCGATCGTACCGAGTGGTTCGTCAAACGCGGTCTATAATGAGCGTATAATGTACGACCGTTGCGAAAACAATCGGTAAGGAAAAAACGGATTATTCACCCATTAGCAGCCTATTGTTGTTCGTTGTTTATCGTGTATAAAAATCAAAACCGGGTACATCCTAAAGCCGTTTTTCACTCGCGCGACCAAACAAAAAAGGCCTCCGTCGAAACGTCGGGCTAATAAAAATACCGACGCGTACGTAAACCCGAAAGTCGTGCCGTACATTATGGCGCGTGCGCGCGATTTAGGTCAGAATACAGATAATTACGTAGTAGTAGTATCATTATAATAGCGAATCCGGCGATTAAAACATTACTCGGCGTTTTCGACTTTCATCGCGCGCTCGCACGGCCGTCCGTAAACGACATTTTCATAATTTTTTTCAACGCGTTTCGCCTCTCGCGCTTGTTATTAAACGTTACGCGTTATTTTTTTTAAAATACGCTTGCGCTCGCCGGTTGTTTGAGATTTTACACTCGTTGGCCACGCGTACTCGCTCCCGGATCCCTTCGCGTGATACTTTCCAAGGCACATCCTGTTCCGCCAAAAAACAATACGCGAAACTTGGGGAGAAACGACCATAACGCGCTATTCACGCGTCAATCTAAATCGTACCGGGCGCGCGTCCCACAATTCCGCTTTTGAAAAACGAAATCGCGTGATTTGTTTCCTCTTTCGTTTACGCCGAAACGAAATACAATTACCGTACCACTTAATTCAGTCGACATCCAGTATAGAAACGAAATAATATTCAAATAACACGAATTATACAGTAATGACCAATAAGTAATTGGATAGATAGTTATCCTCGTTCGGAGTAACGAAACAAAAAAACCGAATCGATTCGTCAAATTATATTCTAAATAAAATAGATTTTAATCGACGTATTTGTGTTTTGTGGACCAGAATTATTACGCACACAAGCGTGTGTGTGTGTGTGTTTAATACTTTCACTTGTGTCTAAATTGCCTAGTTTCAAATCGACGCGTTTAATTGAAACCTAATTAAATTTCGCTCGGATCTCTCGTTGGAATACGATATTTTATACGAACGCGTTATTTCGTCCAATACGAACGATTCTATTTAATACGCCACGGCGACGCCAATTATCGGGCAAGTCACCGTTTACGCTGTGCTTTCGATTCCGCTACACGTTTCAAAAACCGTATCCGTACGAAATTTCCGAAAACAAAAACCGTCGTCTTCATCTGTACGAAGATCGAACGCAAGAATATCGTGGACATCATGACACGACGTATATTCAGGGCCGGGTGTGGTGGGAGGAGGGACGAAACGTCGAATTCACCGAGTACGGAGCCTGTCCCTCTTTCCCTTCCATTCCACTCCGTGCCGAGGGTGTGAAAGATTCCGTGCGCATGCCCTTCACGAGCACTTGAACTACCTTAACCTCGTCTCGCCGATGTTGTGAGACGCCCGAAAAGCCGTTCGGCGCGCTTGGTGTCCTCCTTATTTCCTATTTTCTCTTTCTCTCTCTTCGATCCGATAGTTATACGCGATTTCGATGTAACGGAACGGCCAGCGGCAGCGGTGGCGGTTGTTGTCGCCGCCGCCGCGTGTACCGGCACGCACAACGTTTAGACTCGTCTAGTCAGTCCGCCGAACCGGTTGTGTGTGTATGTATGCGTGTGTGTGTGTGTGTGTGTGTGTGTGTGTGTGTGCGCGCGCGTGCGTGTGTATGTGTGTGTATTGGTGTGTTTGCGCTCGCGCGCAATTTATAATGTGTAATAATTAATAACATTAAGTGGATTTCGTCGGTGTTTTTCGATTTTTTTTGTTTGTTTTTAATAATCTCGACGGCTATCCACACCTACTCGACCGAAAATCATTTAAATACAACGTATGTGACTGTGTACCTGATGGCCGGGATGTCTGCGCTAATTATCAAGTAACGATAAACGACGACGGCGACGACGACAACGAACCGCGTGTCCACTATACGGTCGTCCCGCTTGTTTTCAGTCCGTCTGGTCATGAGGAAATGTCGCTATAGTTGATCAATCGATCGATATACGCCTTTGCTAACGAACGAAGCGTTTTTCAAATTTTTAATGTTTCTATTTCGGAGGGAACCTTTCGTTATTAGGTTAGGCTAAGCACATCTACAGGTAGGATACCACAATCCTGGTAACCGATAATATCACGCGGTATCGTCAACGATAACGCAACCGATCGTTTAAACCATTGGCTATACCGTACCGAGAATGCTAAACATTTGGGTCGTTCGAGTGGGAAAATCGCGATGAATTTCTAACGCTCATACGCGTACGTATAAATAAATATACATGTACATACAGAATATTGTAGACGCGCCCACGTATAGTTCAAGGAGCACAAATAGGTTCCGATAAACGTAGCGAAACGTTATTTTTTCATCTTAAGTCGTCGTCAACTAATAATAAACGACGGTTCGTCGATTGACGCTTTCCAAATTACCGGCGCCGTATCGGGTAACGAATTTACGAATTGTTTATTCGTTTTTTTCCTCCGAACACGCGCGCGCGCACACACACACGCATATATACAGGTAATTACGCGTCAACGAAATTTTCTCTTTGGCCGACGCTCGCGCGGTGAAAATACACACTTTCTCTACGGAAAATGATCGAGTGTATTGGCGTTATAGTTTACTACGCTCTGTCCTCGTCGGTTTTACATTTTTTCACCTATTATATCCCTCCCACTCATGTTTCTCCGAGCACAAGCGTTCGCGAACGACGACCCGGGGGGTTTCCGTCCGATTTCGGGTCGCCTCTAAATCGATTCGTCGCCGACCCGATAATCCGTTCGGTCCACTTGAATTTTACCTACACGATATGGCCGCGCCATTCCGAAACTTTACGTTTTCGTCTCGACGGCCCTCCCTTCTTATATTGTTCGACCGCATGCCGCGCGCGACCGCTCGCATTAGTATTCCGCAGAGAGGCGGTCGCAACGGACTCAGTAATACCGTACTGCGGATACGCGCGTAACGTTCAACCGAAATGACCTTAGGACGGGATGTGCGCGACCGCCATTGTTCGTCACACTTCGGGCTGTCCAGGAATGCCCCTCGGCGTACCGTACGTCGCCGCGCCCGCGCAATAACGTCGATGCGTGATCCGAATGCGAGTACACTTGCGGAGTTCGCACGTCCTGCGTGGTACCGAACGCCATCGGCGTGTAAATCGCGTTATATCCGAAAGATATCAATAAAAATTAATAGTATATATAACTCGCGAGAATTCCGACATTTCCGTTACAATATGTGTTCGGCGAACACGCGTGCGACGTACACCGACGGCGAATATTGTTGGCAACTGGCACGCGGCTCATTGTCCGCCGGGTCTTCGATCGCCGAAACGCAGCCGGTTTCCATTTTCTCGGTCTACTTATATCGTCTCTCCGATCCAAAACGCGGTGCACGACAACAAATCGTTCGTTCGGTGGCCACATGGTTTTTCTGCAACCATTAGCCGAACGCCTTTCCCTCCCTCTCCCCGGTAACGTGTACGCGCGCGAACGTTAGTCACAGCGCGAGCAAATATCGGCCGATATCCGTTCGTTCGATTTGTGAAATCGTTTCCCCCGATTCCGTGATTCGCTCTCATTTCCTCGGGCTCCTAACGAGAAACGTACCGTCCTATATTGTTCGGAATTTATTCACTTACCACCGGCCGTCGTGGCGTCACTTGCGCTTATATACATCCCGTACCGCAACCGAACGATTGACTTTCCGGAAATCGCGCGACAAAATAAACCGTTGTACGATACGTTCGTACACCAACGTCGGACAAGGTTTTTTTTTGTTCCGTTTCTAAAGCACCCCGAGCCCCGAATAAAGACTTCGAAAATCGCGTACGTCGGATGGCCTACTTCGATTATCCTCGTATCGCCGAAATTCCAACCGAGGACACCGTCGTACCCTGTCGGAAGCTCCGATCGAATTACTACAACTGAATAAGTTCTCACGTCTCCTCGCGAGTGGTGGTTATTCGTTGCACCAATCGCCCCCAAAAACGGAACCCATATCCATACGATAAACGCGATTTATAAATACGATAGTTCCCCCCTCCCCGATAGTCTTATGATTTCAAGCGCCGTTTCGTCTTCTTTGTGTTTACTCGTTATCGCGTCGATCGTCTTTAGCTTATCTGGGTCACGCAATGGTAACGCTAATAATAACGACGACGACGACGACGACAACGAGTGCGTGGCAAGTACACACGTGCGTCGTAAAAATAATAATAAAAAAAAAAAGTAATCGGTGCACAAAGAAACGATCTATTTTTCCTTCCCTCCCGTTCCATTGTTATAATATCCCCACCGACGGGCAACCACGTACATAACGAAACACGGTGCGTGTGTGTGTGTGTGAATCCGTCGAACGTGCGAAATCCGCTAGCCGCATGTACGCCGGTAGAAAGACCGAAAAAAAAGCGAATAACGAGACCAGGAACTTCGTGACCGGTCCCGTATTAGGTCAACCGAGACCCGATAGAGAGAAGAGAGACCGGACGGACTAGATGGAGACTGAAAACCGAATCGGCGGCGCCCGTGTCGGACGCGGTCGCTATTATTAGCGGTTCAGTGTCGTCTTGTGCATCGTCGCGCGGAGTCCCGTCCAATACGTACGCACACGCGCGAACGTATATATATATTTGTACGTTAGTTATATATGTATACGTGCGTGCGTGGGCGTCGTGTACGCGTAACGTTTCGAGTTTTATCGAAAGAAAATTGTCCGTAGTAATCGCGAACGAACGAAACGCGCGAACCGGCGTCAAGCGTAGAAGTCTCCGAGTTTCCGTGTTTTTGCTTCAGTAGTCGCAGTGGACGTCCTTGGCGATTACGCGAAACGAAACAAAAAAAAAACACACACACATACACAACAACCTACGGTTTTTTCCCGCCGGATTTTTATTCGCGCGCGCCTAACCATTTCTCGCGTAACTAGTTCCCTTGATCCTGAAATATCTGGACGCACTGTTCATTAGTGCGGCGACCATGCCCAGACGAAGACCGGCCGTCTGTTGTTAGCGTGTCGCGGTCCTCTCGCGCGTACGCGGAGATTTAAGTTTGAACGCGTGTCCACACGATCGTACCTAAATGCCACGTTTCGAAGTGATCACCAATCGGTATGGGAGCATTATTGACGTACGAGAATGCGCCGACGAGTGAGTGTTCGAACAACGCGCGTTGTTATTATTATTATTTCGCGCGATCGTTACGATTTCGAACGGATTACACGTCGACGGCCGTTTGGGGAGGTTTCGTCCGTTGTTCCGTTCAGCGTGCGTGGTGTACACGGGACGATCGCGTTTTATTGTGACGGCGTCCTCGTCGTATTCTTTTCAAATTAAACGAACGCCGTTACAATACGGCGACGGAGAATACAACAATTACCGGCTCGTTAAAATCCGGGCCCGCACGAACAATACAGCGGGAACAATACGTACGCGTACGCGATTAATTGCGCTTTGTGTGTCGCGCGCGATCGGTAAAATGAAAAACCGTTTCCGTTTTTACGCTCGCGCGTTTTTCACGACCGCCTCCTCTTCCCCTCCCCCCTCATTCACCCGGGAACGTCGGCATCGTTTGACACGTTTTTCGGCCGACAAACGTCGCCCGCGGTTTCATGTTTTCCGTCCATAATTACGCGTTGTACACGCGAGAAACATTCCGCGATTCACACGATTTAACCTCGTTCCCGTGCCGCGCAATTTATACTACGTACATAACCGCCGGATTAGCCGTTTCAATATCGCGCGTCCGTCCGGCTAACGGGGTTATACTCACGTTTCGTACGCGTTGAAACGGCCACGGGCGGATTATAAACCGAAATCGTCCGTACCATTATTACTACGGTTAGGTTAGTATCGTATAGTACGCCGTTCGTTGGCATTTTCTAATAAATTGAACGACGGTCGTCGCGCTCGGTTTTTTCCCCCTCTCCTCCGTTTGCCCATCAACCGATATAACCGATTCGACCGTCAACGAGACGTAACCTAACCGGCGACCCCACATTGTGCCTGCCGAAGTGCCCGATTTAGATTGGTTTCTAACCGTTACCAAACGGCCGTTTTCCATAAAACATTTCGGAAACGATACAACCGCCTGACGCCCCGTCGTTTTTAAATTTTTCCCGGTCGACTTATAGAACTCGTCTTATTGGAACAACGTTAGCGTTATGCCGCGCTACTACCGACGTACGTTGACGAAACGTACGCGCGTCTCGCGTATTCTATTACGTCGCGGACGCGCGCGCAGCTGCCACACGATCGGTTCGTATTGTTACGCGGCGAGTAGACGGCGAAAACGTATATCGGTACCAATAACGGAGACGACGGTTTAAGTCGAACGAAAACGACGTCCCGGTACGCGACTTCGCCGACAGAATAATACCGTCGGCGTGCGCGCGCCGTACATTAATTATTTTCGTGGCGGCCCGTTTACATCCGTTTTACGTCCGGATCGGTGGTACGCAATTGATCGCCGACACCGTTTGTCGACGGAAATCGGCTCGCCGTTCGTTTGTTTCCGCACGGTTTCTTTCCCGTTAGCATATCGTTCGTGTGGGCCGCGGACGGGCGTGCACGAGGTTGTTCACATGCGTGGGACCGGCACGAATCGTTCGCGGACAAAAATCGTCGTCGAAACCGAACGAACAAATACCGGCGGCGATTGACGAAACATTCGAAAAGTTCGTCCGGTTGTCACGCACGAATCGGTAGATACGTTCGTGGTATTGGACGTGTTCGTTTTTCCGTGCCACTCGCAGATGATTCAATCGATTCATCGTTTCGTGTATATTGTGTATTCGTGTTCAAACCGGTATTGCCGATCGGCAGAAAAATTGAAATTACGCAAAATAAATTATTAGCGTCATAGTAAAAGCGTCGAATTTCAGGGTCGGCGACTATAATATATATATATATATATATATAGTTTATTTATATTTAACGATTTTTTATCGAACGTTAAAAAAATAAGTTATTGTTCCGCGAACTGTCGGACGTACATTTTACGGTGTGTCCGATCTCGCGGTATTTTTCCATAATTATTCGTCGACGCTAAACAACCGAATGCCATTAACACCTACTACTGTCGTGTTGAAAACAACCCGGCCGTGTTTCGTTTTCGAGTCTCGCACGCGCACGTGTTTTAAACGAAAATCGTATAATACACACGCGGGTATTTTGCAGTGGTCGCCGAGAATATATCGACGGAAAAATGCCCACGAAATTAATCTGACGACCAAGAATCGATTTTCGTCAAACACGCGCGTTTCTGTTATAACGTCCGGTGGACGTTTCTTCGATTAACGAATTAATTGTATTCCGTTTACGTTAGGCGAACGAACCATTCGTCGTATAATCGGTAACGATATCTGTACAATGAACGAATTCTGTTACACGTCCTTGACAATCGCGGATTTTACTCGCCTCCCGGCGTGGGTTTATTTCGTGTTTTAAGGGCGTGGACGGCCGGTTACGGTCGGCCATTATTGATTACGCGAGCTAAATAGCGTCCGTTCCCGTATGTTTTCAGAGCGTACGAGATGTCACAGGAGTCCCAAAGTCCGTTAGGCCAATGGAACAACAAATACAGTTCCGTGTTGGCCACGCTCGGCTGTACGTTGGGAGCCTTTAACATCAGTCGGTTCGCCATACTCACAATACAATTTGGAGGTCAGTGTTTGTCCGAACGTAAAAAATTTCGATAATTGTCGCACAATTCGCGCGGCTCGTCGTCGTCGTCGTCGTCACGCACGCGCGTATTCGTACGTACGCCGTTACGTAATTCATTCTATTGGCAACGCGTCGTGCACGGCGTCGTCGATCATTGTAATACCCTACGGGCGACCGCCGTGGAGTCCTTGAATATTATTGTCCGAGCTCCGCGTACATCGAAAATTCGTTCTAACGTTATATATATATATAGATATTTTTTCCCGTTTGTTTTCGCAGCCAACTTTATACTACAGTTCCTAGTGTTATCGTTGCTAGTCGGCGTACCTCTATTCACGTTTCACAGTTCGCTTGGTCAATTACTAGGCGCTGGAGTCATGGACATGTGGCGGATATCTCCGATATTTAAGGTAAACCGTTTTCGCGGTCGCCGACATTAACGAGCGCGGTCGTCGTACTTGGACGTTCGTTACGCCGGTAGTGCGCGTGTTTAGTAAAAATACCGGAAAGTAGACGGGCGGTACGATGTGCGCGTGCCCGTTCGTACGGTAAAAGTCGCCTGGGGCCAACACTACGGATGGCGGCGTACTTAAATATACGAGAATCGGTATAACGGCGTGATTACAGGGAATCGGCATCGGACTGCTAATGGCGCAGGCGTTCATCGGCACGTACTCGGTGGTCGGCGTCTCGTGGATGTTCGCGTACTTTCGCGATTCGTTCATCACGAAACAGGACATTTACCGTTGGGCCGAGCCGTCCGACGAGTACAAAGACGGTAAGCACGCCCAAATATATCTCCCCGCACTATGGCCGGAGAGACGTTCGTTCGGGACGACCTAAACGACAACGATTGTTGCGTAGATAACAACGCGCCGTGGACGTACTCGCCGAACGTCAGCTACGACAACATCGAGGACACGGTGCCGGGCTACTTCAACGGCGTAGTTCTGCAGAGGAAGTACGTGGACAAACTCGAGATGAACGACAACTCGCTGAAATTGCCCGTGGTCGTGAACCTGATCATCGTGTGGATAATCGTATTCGTGTGCTTGAGCAAAGGTGAGCGACGTTTTTTTTTCCGTGTCCGTCGTTACCGCGTTAACCGTTTCGGTATTTGTCCATCGCGGGCTTACATTCTCAACGTACGCGCAGGTCTGAAATCCTACAGCAAAGTGGTGTACGCGTTCTCGCTGGTGCCCGTGTTCGGCATGTTCATGCTGTGCACAAAAATGATCGGTTTGGTGCCGTTCATCGGGTTCCAGCACCAAGACATTTTTCCGGAAACGGATTGGAGCGAGTTTTTCCTCAACACCAAGGTAAGAGACAGATAAAGGGAGAGAGCGCGTGCGCGCGAGCGTTTTTGGTTTTTTACGTAACTCGTAAACGAGCGTACAAACGGCAGTGAGCGCGTGCAATCCACGTTAACGAAACACTTGTTGTTTCGAGACACCGTCACCTAACCACTTCGCGCGCGCGTAATCCGCGATTTTTGAAAATCGCGCACCGGTCGTTGCCGCCGTTGTCAAACGGGAACCCCGTTTTCAACATCCCGTTTGCGACGCACGTTTTTCAGAGTTGGGTGGCCGCCTTCACCGAGACGTTCCTGACTTGGGGCATACTGGGCGCGTGCACGATGCAAATCACGTCGCACAACCGGCCGAAGCACTTGCTCCACAGGGACGCTTCGTTGGTAGTCGTCCTGACCGTGATCGTGCTCGTATTGGCCGCGTTCGTGGCCAACACCTGCGTACAGTTACTCGAAACGCACGGATACGTGTATCTGCCCAGTTCTTTCGGTAAGTCCACTGCACCGTCCCATCCGTTCGGCACATTAACGCGTCACCGTCGGTTTCCAGAACGGGCCAGTTCCTATGTATTTTTGTTCAAACAAAACTCCGCCGAAGCCCGCAAACACCTGACGCCCGTCCGGTGGATGCAGCACAGCAGCCTGTTTCTGGGCGAGAGGACGATGAAGAACACCGTACCGGGGACGCCGCAGGAGAGCGGCTACCAAGCCATGCGGTTGGCCACCGAACTGTTCCCGGCGACGTTCGCCATGATCGGCGCAAAGAACATCTCGCCCTTTTGGTCCGTCCTGTTTTACTTCGTGCTCATCATGTTCGGCATCGGGCAACAAGTGCGTGAAATCGAACCGTTTACCGTGCCCGTCGACGTCCACTTCGTGTTTTGCACGCGGTTTTATCGACCAATGTACGTGTTATAGATCGCAATATGGCACTGCGTCGTCAGCGGCATCATATCGTTACATCCGTTCAAACTGAGGAAATGGCGTACGACCATTACGTTCTTGTCGTGTCTGGCCGCCCTTTCCGTCGGACTATTCATGGCCACCGAAGTGAGTGTGCGGCGATCGTTCGTATCCGACTACCGTTATCGGCGATCGGGTTTCGTTTCATCGGATGGTCGGCGTTCGATTATAGTCCAAACACGTCGCGATCGACGAATAGATCACAGTCTACATTTGACACAACCGTTCGACAATAACGATTCGCGTTTATTGTTACCGGTAACTGGTCCCCTCTTCGCGCTCTTTAAACGTCGCCGGTACAGTACTGCGCGCGTAGCCCACGTAGTGAATCGGGCGAATTCGCTAGGACCGGATAACGACAATCGCGGAGACGCCGAACTTACGAATAATAATAATCGGGACGGGGGTTTTTGTTTTTTCGTAGCTGGGCATATTCGTCGTGTATCTTATGGATTATTGCATCGGGTGCGGTTGGTGGATAATGATATTGTATTTGCTGGAAATCGGAGCTCTGTTCATGGTGCGCGGTCGTCCATACAGCGGCGAGACAGTGGTGGCGACGCTGTTTTCGCAAGCCAACCGTTATCTGCAAGTATGGCTGGCGCCGATGCTGTCGTTCGACTGGAACATCATCGTGCCCGTGGCTCTGATCGTAAGTTCAACGGCCGCCTTAACCGAAATACCCTACGACAATACTCGGGTAACCGCGTATATATGTATATATATTCGGAACTCGTATACCGAATATACATCGTTCACGCGAACCTAACCGGCGCCGTTCCGCTCCGTTCGCAGCTTCTCAGCACGTCCGTGTTCAAAAACGGCGGTTACCGGTGGCTGTACAACTGGAGGAACACGTCGCAGTCGACGTACTGGTCCACGTCCAGCAAGGAGTTCGGGTGCCTGTTACAGATCGTACCGTTGCTGATCGTGCCGTTCGCCGGAATCATGCAGAGCTGCCGGTACCTGGCTACCGGGCCACCGGACCTGTTCGACGTGAGTAGCGTAAATCGTCTGGCGCCGCCATTATTTGGTAGTGAGAATAATGCCCCGTCCGGGTACTCGTGGTTCGCGTGTGTTTAGCGCATTCAAATGCTGTACCGGCCCGTGATCGAGCCCCGCCGGCAACCGGACAACGGCGAAACGGCGACGGAGACGGGAGCCAACGGGACCGCGGCCGTCCAAATCGAAGACCCGCCGCCCAAGTACACGCCGCCGCCGTCGTATTCCACGGCCACCGGAGCAAGGTCTTTACGATTCACCGATTTAGTAACGGTTTACGAGAACGAATAACGCTCGCACGCACGTACGCTCGCACCTACGCATGGCATGCACGCACGTAGTCTTTTACTTTCCGTTCGTTGGCTCGCCAAGTGGCGCGCACCACTCAACTATCGGCCGCCGCCGCCGCGCACTTGGGCCGATAGTTTTATTGTACGTTGTTTTTTCTTTTTTTTTTTTTTATACGGTTTGCGCCGTTGTTGTCGCGATTTTTTTTTACCGATACGTATTTTTTTATACCTAGTCATTACGCTTTCTTTTTTTATCGCGGACCGTCGTCGACAAAACGATAACGATAACAATACGCGTGGAACGTTTTTCCGTGTAATATTATTATTAACAACAACGATAATATATAGAAGGAAACATTTAACACTCTTTGTAGATACTTTTGTTTATTTATTCACTCTTTAATACGCATGGTTCACTCACGAACGGTGGTTTTCTTCTCGACTTAGCACTTGGACTAATCTATCGCTCCGCATCCGTCGTCGTCGCCCGGATGTGCGCGAGCACCACACGTTTCCTGCACGCGACCAACACGATAATAAGTACCCCAGGCGTCGAACGCGCGCGTACGCACAAACGTTGACGGATTTTTTTTTCTCGGTTTGTTTTGTCGCTCGTTTTCCGCGCCGTACAGAATCGCAAAAATGTTACGGCAGAGCATCCGGCGCAGCGTGCGCAGACTGGCGCATGCGCTCGGCAATCAATCGGCAGCGGTCACACTCGGCGAAACGTCGTCGTCGTCATCGTCGACCGACGACAGCCAATCTCCTCAGCCCGTGCAGCAAAGGACGTCCGAACAGCGGCAGCGGATCGTCGGTCCCGTCCAGCTGCCTTGCGCTCCGCCACCGGACTACACGACCGTGTTGGTGGAAATGAGCCGCGGCAACGGCGGCGACGTCATTGTCGCGGACCCGATGGCGACCGGAAGCGGCGAGTCGTCCGCCACGCCCAGTTTGTCCAACGAGCAGAGCACGAGCATCGAGTGTCTAATGGAACGGGCGGCGCCGATAAACGTGGACCACGTCGTCCAGGCGGTACTGCCATAGAAACCCATTGATATTCCCGTGAACGATCGTCACGGGGTCGCGTGTATAAAAATGGATCCCCGCGCGCGCAATACCGCCGGAAAAATTGATCGGTACGAAAACTGACGTGAATTCGGGCCGAAATCGCTCCAGGCATCGGCGCGGTCTAATTACGTAGACACGACCTCCCCGGTATATGATACACACATACATATATATTATACTCGAGGGAGAAATGAGGCGCCCAAGTAGTACGGAACATTGTCGGAGCCGAGTCGCGAAACGTATACAAAAACTGTACAGAATTTAATCGAGCGTTTTTCTTTTATATATATATATATATATATATATATATATTTTAAAACAAAATGACTGTGATAATTATTTTTATATTTAATTTTTTTTATTATTTTTTACGCGAATAATATTGTCTTCGTTATTTTAAAACCCTAACAGATACTGATTACTATATTATATAATATTTACGCGTAATAAAACACGTATGACGTACGAAACGTAGCGACGCTCGCGCTGTTTATGTATATTTGTGTTTTCGTCAAAAAAGGGTCATTCGTTTTTCACGAGAGGCATCTCTCACTGTCGTCGCGTCCATCCATCACGTATCGTAATCGTAACGCCTGTCCGAATCCACGTACTTGTTTGAGTCTTCCGCGCTGCCGCTCTGTTTCTTTCGGGCCGGTTTCGTGGACCCGCGACATTTCGCTATGAACTTCAGCTCGTCTTTGAACTCGTTCTTGAACGACACCTGCGCACAGACAATTCACGGCCGGCGATATATCGCATACCCACATCGTATATATATATAACGTATATATCTATTCTCGCAGGACGCGAGCGAAATACTCGAACAAATTAAGTTATGTATGGATACGCTTAGGCGTTTTTTACCGACCTTTTCTTTGCTGGACGTTTTCCATAGCGTCCAGAACATTTCTAATGATGCCAGAATGGCCGCTACACCGACGCCGCTACACAGCACGATAAACACGCCGCCCACGTTTTTCATGCTCAACTCGCTGGCTTCGTTGTTCTCGGTGTCCTGCGAATAAATAACGAACGGAATCAAACAAGTTTTCCATTGTTGCCGCGCGTCCGTTTCCGACGAACAACGACGATACGATTTACAGCCTTTGGGCAAACCACGCGCGTTTACGTTCGAAACGGACCCTCGCGAGTATTTCACACGCGACGTTCGTCCCACGAATCGGCGAGGCCACTGGCTAAAACGAACAACGACCGACCTGACACGCTCCGCCGCCGCGTTTCTCTTTCCACCATTTGTTCTTCAGCGCGGTCAGTTTGCCTTTTTCTTGCAAGCTCAATATGTTGGCACTTAAAACGTTACGGAAACTCGCGTCTGCGCAAAAACGGACGGTATTAATGAAATCGGCCTTTTCGCGTCATGAACGTATCGCGCGCGCCGAAACGTGTTACTTTTTTTCATTACGATCCCGTAGCCTTTGTTGTCCAGCAGACCGCCGATCTGGGCCAGCTTGCAGTTCCGTTCGACCATGTACCTTGAACGACGATCGACCGAATTATTTTTTGTCGCGTACCCGCCCGGCGACTTAAATAACTACGAGTTTACACTCACTCGATTGACGTGGACTCCATGAAAAACGCGTAATTCTCCTTGAGCACTTTTTCCACGCCTTCGTCGTTGCTTGTCGTGTACCAAGACGGATTCTTTTGTAAAATGTCGTAAATACTCTTATACGTCGGATTCGTCGATTCCTACGCGAACATATTTCGGACGTTTAGGAAACGTAATTCGTAGGTACAAACAAATAAGCGCGACCAGTTTCGTTCGAACGTTACCGGAATGGAAAATTGTTTTTACATTTGACAAACGATATTGGCGTCGCGTACGCTTAAACTACGTTAAAAACGTACCCGGAAGTATTCTTCGGTAGACCCTCGTTTTTTCAAACCGAACGAGATCGATTGTTTATTGTTCACTAGGTCCTCCACGTTCTTGAACGGATCCGACAGGTTCTCGACCGTAAGAAACGCGGCCAAGTTAGCCGTGTACGATGAAACCATGATGAGCGTGAAGAACCACCATATGCCCGCCACCAGTCTAGTGGATACGGCGCTGAAATCGTCACGCGCGCGGACTTCATATTTCGGCGGGCGAAAACGAACGTTTCCCCGTTTTGCGCGAAGAGAGTCATCAAAAACCGAAAACGATCGTTTTACGATCCCGAGAACCGTTAGCGAATGAGTTTCAATTACGTCTAATCGACGACGACGAAATAATCGATTACGGTACAATTAACGCGCTGAACGATCGTTTAATCAAACACCGGACAACGGAGGGGGAGTCTTGATGGGGAACAAAAATTAATATACAGTAACGAATCGTTAGGGACGTGGTCGAAAACGGCGCGAAATTCGTAAAGAAAATTACGTCGAGCTTTCGGGTTCCGATAAGTCGATTACATACGGTGGAACAATACTTACATTGGAGCGATGTCAGAACCTTGTTGCATGAGCGATCCGATGGTGAACCAAAAGGCGTTGGACAGGCTAAACTGGTTTTCCAAGTACTCCGGCTCTTCGATACACGGGTATGGGTTGGTCCACTCGTACGGGCTGATCCGGGCCATGATGAACAGCAGCACAGACACGCCGCAGTACGCCGTGATCACCCAGAGCCAGACGAACGAGCTGAACGGCGCCAGAAACGAAAACAGACTCGGCGAACTCTTCGTCGACTTTTTGTACAATATGCTGATGCCTGTAACGTAACGGAATTGTTTTGCGTTCGGTTACGATTAGTGTCGCACAAAACGATACAACAAATTACCGCTTATTGGGAAGGGAAGGTAATATGAAGACCGACACGAGAAGTAGAAGAAGAAACTTCCCGCTAATTTGTCGGAAATAGTCGTCGACGACGTCGACTAACTCGAGCACGTTTCTATTTGATTTACGCACCGATCAAACCATAATAGTTAACGATAGAACGATCGATAAATAACTCGACTCGGTCGAAACGATTTTCGACGATTTTTTAAGATTAAACTCGTCGTTTCACGATCAAACCTTTACGGCGCCGCGGCACAAAAGCCGTCGACTTTGCACGGTATTCCTTTTTTATTTTTACGTAACGCGAGCGCTTACCTAAATTCATGAACGGACTAGTGAAATCCACGTCGTGTTCCCGTTGTCTGGTTATGGTGATGTCGGCTATCGCGAGATCGGCGTTCTGCGAAAACACGAACCGCGTTATCGAATGACAATTGGCGTGACGGAGCATTAGACAAATCGTCGGAGGTGACCCGTCTATTTCGTGTCCACTCTACCGGTCCAAACTCAAAAATCTCAAACCTACTGAAGCCATTGATTTCTCCTTTCGGTAACCACGGTAGCTATTATTATTATTCCGTTTGAAAAACTCCCGATGCCGGTCGCCTTTTGAATACCTCCCCCCTTTCCATTCCGCACCAATGGATTAAAAGATCTAATTTCCCCTATTCTATTCGGAATTCGAAGATTAGAAAACGTTACTCAGCGTTATGAATTAAAATGGAAAAATTCCGTCGACGTATTTTCGAATTTTCACATCGTATTATTTACGCGCGAGCAAATTTCGGTAGGTCGCGCCGCCTATATCGGCACGAAATGCGAAACGTATTATCATTATTTAGTATTATATTATATTATCATTATTATAGCGCCCTTACTCCGTTTATCACTTCGCCAATCATTCCTGTCCACTTTTTCGTTTTGTCGTCTATATATCCGCTGTTGAAGTCTTCTTGTATTTTGAACGTATAATTGAAACCACTCATTTCGCTAAGCTCCTTGATTAAATCGATGCCGAAACCCTCGTAACGGTCGTTACCTTCCAGCGTAACGCTGGAAAGTTTGACCATACCGTACGGTTTCGTCTACGGTGAACGTATCAAAACAATAATTATATAAAATATTATCGATTTTATACTTACGTGCATCATTTGTTTCAAATACGCTTTAAACTTAAACGAACGGCCAGTTTTTTTCTTTTGTAACGCTGAATCGACTTTATACGACGGCTGTGTCCGTATTAAGCGGACATTTTGTTTAAAGGGCGACGTAAATTGTCCGACTACTATTTAACGTCGTCGACAATGTTTAATAGGCGTGATCGGGGTTTGAAAACGTCACGGCGTTTTATTTCCAACATACGTTTAGTGTACGAAAACGTAAACGTTTCGTTAAAGAAAAAAAATTTGTTTAAGAAATTCGTTAAAGGTCTTCCGGTTTACCGTCATTAATCAGAATACGTTGAGTTACGCGACTGGACTCGTATCGTTTTAGGTTAACTGTAACTCGTCACGAAAAATCGACGAACTTGCCCGACGTGTCGGCGAATACAACGATAATAGCGCGTAGAAATAAAGAAAAAACGATACGTACCAATGCCGTGATAACGACGAACGACCTGTTCCTCAAATCGAACTCCTTGCCGTTCAACACGGTTTCCGTGTCAGCGTTTGTCGATATGTTTATTCCGGTTTTCGTGTTCCACGTGCCCGTCACCCGCAGTCCGTTCTGCGTCAAGTCCACCAACTCCAGTTCGATGTCCGTACGGAACCCTTCTTGATCGAACTTAATTTTGCCGGTGAGCCCTTTGAAGTCCTTCTGCGGGGCGCGAAAGGTAACGAAAACGTTCATCGACGACACCGTCTTTCCAAGTGTTTCGCGCTCACTACTTACGACCATTTTCATGTGGTTGATCAACGTGAATCCGTGTTTCCACGAGATGCTGGAGTTGCACGGCGTCGGCGTTTCGCTGATCTCGAACTCTTTGCTCAAATTGTAAATGGACGCGGTGAACAACTGAACCGCGTCGTAGATCAAAGCGGACTCGAGCTGCGCAAATAAAACACGCGCGCCGGTTAGGCTACTGGAGTACCGAATACGACGGCTGCCGAACTTGAATGCTCTCGGGCAGCACGATTTTGTCGTCCGGTTCGAGCGGACTTAAATTCGACGTCCACTGCGACACGGTGTTCCTAAACTCTTGGTCCAGCGGCCTCACCAGCCGCATGCCGGTAATGTTCGTGCCGCTGTATTTGAACGGGTCCAAGTTCAACGTGTGCATGTCCTAAACACGAGCGACCGGCTGATAATATATTTCGCCCGGGACGGCCATCGTAGTCGCGTATTCGGTTCCATCACTACGCTCGGGGCACGCGGCCGACTTACCAACGACGCGATGATGAAATTGTGCTCGGATCCCATGAGGCCCACTTGTTGCGCTTGGAATAGCACGTCCGACAATACGCCGAACGAACAGTCCAACAGTATTTTCGTCTCGCCGGAGTCTTTAATTTCGCGAAGTTCTTTTCTATTGAAACAAAAAACAAACGACGACGGCATCTCAATTCTCGGACTTTCCACCGACCGCCGTCCACGATCCCGGTTTAAAAACGCATCCGACAACAGGCCCCGAGCGATTTCCGGCACTTTTTTTACGATCGACGTTGCTTTTCGCGTCCAACGCGTGATTATCCGTTTTTTAAATCAATTTAAAAAAAACATCCCCCCTCCCCAAAAATCGACAAACGCGTTTTTGGCAGATTTCAGTGTGAGTTACGAAACGTTTCGGTACGATATGTACGATCCAATTTTGACGGAATATTTCGCTTTTGTTCGGAAACCCCATACGATCTCGGCGTTTGAGAATGATCTGAGCGGTTCACACGCTGTTTTATAGAACGGATGACGTCCGTCCACCGCCGAGTCCTATACGACGTTTTATTATTTAGCTACCGACCCGAATCCATTATTTCGTAGAGATAAACGGAATTTAACGAGCTGCTCTCGTTTTTTGACATTATCATCGCTTCCCTGATATGTAATACTCGATGAAAAACGACGACGACAGCGTGTTTGGATAGCCAACGGAAAAAACCCTAATTTATTTTTTAGGCCCGTAAGGGAAGGCGCCCTTAATCGTGTTTCGTTATTTTTCGTTAAACGGTCGCCACTCGTCGGTACGAAACCACGATTGATCGCGCTACATTTCTACTATAAAATATCCTAAAAAGTCATCTCGGCGAATACTACGCTTTTTTTAACGTGTCCCGTCTCGGCCGTCGGTCGCGCGGGTTTTCAAATATTATTAAATAATGCGAGACCTACTCACCTATAATTCGGCCCCGAACTGAGCTGTCTGATACGGATTGGATGACTGGTCGGTGGCGACTTCAAAATGTTAGTGATCTGCATGAGGCTGTCGTTGTTCTCGTAGATAATGGTAAAGCTCTCCCAGTTCACGGCCGTGATCAGATTGATGAGCGCCTGTAATCGAAAATCGTCGTCTCGTCAGCGTGTTACGAACGAAATCGGAGCCAGGTAAATGAAATCCTAAGCGATACGATCCGTCGAACGTCCGAAAAGTCCGCGAGTCCCACGCTCGATCGATACTCGTCAATAATGACCCGAAAAATTCGCGAAATCGAGGATAGACACGTTTTTACGGATTTCGCCCGGCTGTACACTTCGGGTTGTATATATATGCAACGTAATCACTTTGGCCAACGTGCTCGGGTGTGGGTATAGGTTGATTTGGCAAGATCCACGTTTTTGGTTGATGTCCCATCGGGTCTGTATGTGAGGGATCTCCTTGTAATCGCAAATCGATTGGACGATCGGAGCCGTATCCCCGGCCATCGGCCCGAACACGGCGGACACGCCGTTGGTGAGTATCTCGCACGCTTCGAATACAAAACAAACAAATCAAACGCGTTGGTTTCGAAACGGCGAACGCCGACGCGCGCACGTGTATCCCCGGATACCGGGTTACCGGTAACCGGTAATTATTTACCGTAGTGTTGGGTCTCGAACGAATCGTAAAGGGGCACTATTTGGCTGAGGACGTTCAACTGTACGTCTCGCGCCGCCATTTTGGCCTTCGCTACGTCCACGGATGAATTGAAGGCCGTCTCCAGCATCGAGTTCTCCTCGTTGTACAATACCCCTGGAAGTGCGAACAATCAACTTCGTACGGTATTATTATTGTACACGAACGCGTATATTCGGTCAACAGAGTGTTACGACGAAATATACAGAACACCTCTTGTCGCCCGTCGTATTAATTCCGTTATTGACGAAAATTGTTCTACAACACGAGCGAAATGTCCGCGAAGAGAACGTTTAACGCGTAGCGTGCGTGCGCGGGTTATACGAACGAAACGTTTAAACTTATAAACGGAACGGTTTTTTTGTATTATTATTATTATTATTACCTTTCGAAATATATAATCGAATTATCGACGAACAATCGAATAACACGCGTTTTGGAACGCTAACGCGAGCCACGAATTTCAGAACTACACGCGTGATTAATTAATCGCTACGGTTACTATAATTATGATCGAGTACGACGACGGGATCTATAACGACATGTCTTACCTAAGGTGATTGTCGCGTCGCCGGCGCATCGTTCACCGATGAAAATCAAAACGGACAAAACGAACGACACCAAACCGAACGCCATCGACATTTCCGTCGAGGATCCTATACGACGTCTTCTTTCGTGCAATCGCTCGTACTGCGGAAAATAAGAGCGTACGGTCGTTTTTTTGAATATTCTATCGTACGTCCAGTCAATGACACGCCCGTTCTGTTTGTGTTGTTCGCGGTACGATTCTGGCACGGATTCCGGCGCAATGATATTATTTTTAGTACACGAAACTCGGGCGGGAAAGCGCCCGTACGGTTGCGCATAGGCGACATTTGGCCAAAAAAAATAAAATAGAAAACGTTGATAAACAAAAAAAAAACAAGAACGTTTAAATGAGAAAATATTTCCGGAACGTTCTAAAAAATTCTCGTCGTATTTACGAGCAGTTTTTACATTCTTTCGTATCACCGAAGTACGTTAAATGTGAACGAACGCCGTTATTAATACATTTGATTCAACAACAAATAACCGGGGGGGGGTTTTATGGGAGAGGGAGTTTCCTCGTACGTTTAAATAAACAACATCGTAACGAACGTTTCACACGATACGCGTTTCGAGTTTCGAAATATATTTTCGAACGGATATAAATTATAATAACATAATAAATATATATATTCGAAATAGACTTACGCGCCATAGATTATCACGCGCCTAAAACGTAAGAAACAATAAGCGAGAATCGAATACATTTTCTAGGTAATAAAATATTGCGTCGCTTTCGACATAAACATACCCGAACTACGGCGCCGATGATATTAGTAAACGTCTATCCATTTAAAATGTGCGTGGTTTATTGTTGGGCCAAAACCATAGCGCCATGGGCCCCGTCATGTTTTACCGTAAAACCGTTTTTTCGAAAAAAATTTAAGAATTTCCGAAATGACGCGTACACCAATAACGTGTTGTCGTCGTCGGAATAACGAGGAAATTATGATTTCGGGTACTTGAGTTACGTATAACGAACGTCGCGCAAAATCAAAACACATTTTTTCCAATACTTTCCGTTTATTTGATTGAATCGCGACACATTGTTCGGTATAAATAACATATTTTATAGATTCCGCGTAAAGTAACGTCCTCCAAAACAAACGTAATTTTTTAATATTATTTTATCGAGCGCCCGTGACGAGACGTCAAGTTATGCGAATGTCAGTATTTATATAAATATGAGTAAAAAAAAACGTGTCGGAACAATAATGCGTTATATTATTAAAAAAAAATAAAAAAGTTATTTTCAAACCGTCGATTTTAAACGTAAATCTAAAAAAAAACAAATATTGCCAATAAAAGTGAAACACCATAAAGGCTCGCTGTTTTACTAACGACGTAATCGTTTAATCGAACCTAAGACTAGTCGAACGCGACTCCGTAAAATACAATAATATATATATATATATGTATACTAATCTATGCAAGAGAAATTGCTTAACTCGTAAAAAATGTACATTACCGATATAATAATAAATATTTTTAATGATTCCAAGACTGCGCGTCGTCGTACTATGCGTAGCCATAATTTGAGTGTAGACGATAATGTGCGAATACATATTTATATATATATATATACATATATAAATAGTACGATCTTACTTCCTATACTTTGTGTGATACTTAATTATCTGAAACGAAAAAAAAAACACCACGCGCAATTGCGGTTTACACGGGTCAGTATTTCGGGGCCGTTTTGTTTTCTTCCCATACCCTCTCCTCGACCGCTATTTTTCTGGACTTCCACACGAATTCGAATACGGCGACCACGCATGCTACACCCATGCCACCCATCAGCACGACGAACACACCGCCAACGTTAGCTAGGCCCAATTCATTGGCTGCGCTGTTCGTCTTCGAAGTATCGTCCTGTAGGACGACGATTACACGTAATTATTGTCGCGATCATTCAACGTCCCGGGACCGTTTTGGAAGATTTTATAACCGTACGCGCTCGTTACAAAAATATCGTGGACCGTTTAGTTACCGAATAATTTAGACATGATACGAAGTTTAATATTATATAAACGAGTACTCAAATTAGAGGTAGTTGTTCGTAAAAAAAAAAAAACAGTATACGAGCTCGTCCATACATAATAAATGGTAAATCGATTGTTTCGTCGAATTGTTCGTGTGGTTTAAAAGTAATATTTAAACGAAACGTTTATCATAAATATTCCGTTAACAATTGTAACGAGTATTTTTATTTGATATCTAGTGACTGGGAAAAAGATTGTCGCAAGTTTTTGGACTTTCGCGGACCGTAATTTGTGAATAAACGCTTAAAAACAACGTGACGAAAATGCCCAAAACGTAACCTAAGATTATCGTTTATCGTGTGGCGGAAAGCCATTATATATACGATTTAGAATTTAAAATAATAATAATAATAATAATCGTGGATATAAAATCTCCCCGTACGGATATATACACGGTTGTCGACAATTGCGTGGTGACGCACAATTGTATTTTTCAAATTACCCGGCAAGCTCCGCCTCCTCTTTTCTCTTTCCACCATTTTGTTTTCAGTTTATGTAATTTACCGATTTCCTGAAGTTTTAACACGGCCCCGCTAATCGCTGTTCTGTACGGAGAATCTAAAACATATAATATACATAATAGAATTAATACCGTCACGTAACCGATAAATACCGACTCGGTGGCATTGCTATGCCGTATCCTTTCGAATCCAGTAGTCCTCCCACTTGGGTCAGCTCGCAATTCCTTTCGATCACGTATTCGATACTAGTTGATTCCATTAAAAACGCGTAGTTTCCTTTGCCTTTTTCAACCCTCTCGACGCCTTCGTTATTTGTAGCCATAAATACGCTCGGCCTGGCCGATTCCATAAACGACCACATCCTTTGATAAGTAATAAAATTTGAATCCTGAACGAAGTAAACAAAAAACAACGAAAAATATTCGAATTGTAAAACGATTGTTTTGCAAGTGTATATATATACATATGTATTGGTGTTTTACTCTGAAAAATCCGGCAGTCGAACCTCCTCTGAGCGCGCCATATTTTATTTTCGTTTGTTTCGCGAGGTCTTCGGCGCTTTCGATCGGCGAGTCCATTCTTTCCACGGTTAGAAACGCGGCCAAGTTGGCCGTGTACGACGAGATCATGATGAGCGTGAAAAACCACCACATTCCGGCTACAATCCTGGTAGACACAGCCCTACAGTAAAACGATACGGTCAAGTCAAGTGTTCGTAATTACGCGGTTTTTCGTCTAACAAAAATCTAGTGTTGCGAAAAAAACGACTAGTTCAAATACAGTTCACTACGGCTGACGCGGACTACGCAAGGAGTCGATTATTGTGTGACATTTATGGAGGAGATCGGCCCTCTTAGCCAAAGGACACACGTTTGCATGCAAATATTACTTACTTAGGAGCCATATCAGATCCTTGTTGCATCAGAGAGCCGATCGTAAACCATAACGAATTGTTCAAAGAAAACTTGTTTTCAAAAACATCCGGAGCTTCGGAGTTGCAAGGATGTGGATTTTCCCATTCGTACGGGCTAAACCTAAACATAAAAACATGCGCACACTACAAAAGCTTGCATCGTATCGGCGACGCAACCAGAATGTTTTTTTTCAAGGATGGGTAAGGATCACCTTTTTTTTTTTTAAATTTTATATAACGAAATTACATAAACAATTTGTTTCTTTATTTAGATACTTATACATGGCAAGGAGTTCCAGACTCAGGAAATCCCTTCCCCCTATTTTGGTCGCGCCACTTCGTCGTATCGTTAACTATATAGGTATATTAGGAATGGACGACGATTACAGGATGACGGCATTTAATCCGACGTAGCATTGCGCGTTTATTATTATACATGAATTGCGACTACGATAATAACGCCACGATTTCTAATCCGTTCGGCGTTTTCTCTTACTTGGGAAGTATGTCACAGCCTTGTTGCATCAAAGATCCGAACGCGAACCACATACAGTTCATGAGAGAGAACTGATTTTCGAGATTATCCGGATCCGGATTACACGGATGGGGATTGTACCATTCGTACGGCGTGAATCTTATGTGTCAAAAAATCGCGTTCGTTACTTTACCGTTCGTTATTTTTCTTCTCGTTTTATTTTTCATTTCGTTTTTTTAGGAAATTACGTAGGATAGGGATAATCATGCACGGTTACGTTACCTGGCCAGTATGTAAAGGAGTACAGAGACGCCGAGGTACGCGGTGGCCATGTAAATCCAAACGTCCAACGATAGCGGAGACAAGAACGAAAACAGGTTCGGCGGTTGCTTGATCGGTTTCCGGTAGAGAATACTGATGCCTGAAAACAATTCGAACGGATTAGAGCGAACGATAATAATATTCGAACGACTAACGTTTACCCAAATTCATGAAAGGCATAGTAAAATCGACAGCTTGTTCGCGGTCGTACGTAATTGTTAGATCGGCCACGACTAAATCGGCCCTCTGAAACGTTTGGAAAACATCGTGTAATTATCGGTGTCGAATGCGGCACAAGCGCAATCACAGGATCGAATAGTTCTAAAATTTGTATACTTGTTGCAAGAGCTCTCCCATCATGCCATCCCATTCTTTGGTGTCTTCGTTATAAGACCCGTAGCGACCGTCCGGGACGAGTTTCAGTGTATAATTAAATCCCAACAATTTCGAAATTTCGTATATTAAATCGATCGCATAGCCTTCGAATTGGTCGTTTCCGACTAGTTTTTGACTGGATTCGCGTCGCATCGTGTACGGCGAGCTCTACACCGAAAACAATCCGACCGTATTTATATTAAATAAAATCACCAGATATCGTCGAACCAGCCCGAACTGCTTACGAGTATCAAAGTGACGACTAATGTTTTGTTGTGCAGGTTATCGACGATGTTCGAGTAGGCTTCGACAAAAGACCTGGTGAAGTTTATCCCTTGACTAGAATTCCAAGTGCCGATCTTATATAGGCCGTCTTTGTTCACTTCGACCACGTCCAATTCGAAATCTGTCCTAAACCCTTGGTTATCGAATTTGATAACGCCCGTTAAACCACTTATTTCGACCTACGATAAGGAAACAATAAGAATTAAAACTCCTGGTCGAGTGGCACATCACTCAATAATCGTAAAACGAATATTATATACGAAAATATGCCATAGTTTCCCATTACTATTTTCATGTAATTTATTAAGCTATATCCATGCGGCCATGTATCAGAAGCATCACAGCTCAACGGTTTTATATCAATCTTTTGGCTGCTATCCAAATCGTGGAGTGCTCTGGCGAATAGATGAACGGCATCATAAATTAAAGCCGTCTCCGTCTAAACGGACAAATGGTTAAGTCGTTAAATAAGCACGAAAATATTACTATTGCAAGAGGTGGTTGGGGGCAGGACGAGAGAGATCGTGATGAGGATTGTTCATTTTTCTTACCGACATGATGGTGAAATTTTCTCCCTGCAATAATAACATAATAAACGTACAACATTTTTTCTCTTCAACGTATAATAAATAATAATATATTAAGTGGTATTAAGTTATCACGATTCGTAATATCCGTAACGATTTAAACGAAAATCGCAAATCGACAAACTGGTACGAACTAAATATAGAAAACTCGTAATATCCCTCGAATATTCGTGTTTCGTTGTAATTAAAACATTATATTTTTAGGTCGATAGGGTTACAACGTTTCATAAATTCGTGGAATGTTATTTCGAAAGAGATACAATATTTATTTATTATTTATCGTAGGTTTTGAGCGAAAGAGCTAATTTCAATAATATTTCCGTTAATCTTTTACGAATTATTTAAATACATTTCAAGTTAACTTTCTCGACGTTCTCAAATTTATACAACGATCATGCGCGCTGACCCTTACACGCAGTGCGGTCAGTCTCGATATAGCAAAAAAAACGTTTCGGTATCCGAATACGTATACGTGCCCACATTTTCTACCACCCGACCCAAATATGGCGTTTATATAAATCAGGACTATCATAGCATAACCGTGTAATGTAATAACTCACCCATTGTCTAAGTACTTTTTGCACCGTAGGTGTATCGGGATTGACCAACCGGAAACCAGTGATGTTCGTACCACCATATTTGAATTCGTCCAAATCAATCGTATGTAAATCCTACAGAAATAATTCTAAACATTTGACGGTGATCGATAACGGCGCGATAAATCGCTTGTATTGGAAATCTACGCACCAACGAGGTAATAAGATAACTGTGGTAGTCGCTCATCATTCCGATTTGTTGAGCTTGTTTCAATACGTCGTATATCTTTTCTGTCGAACAATCCAACACGATGTGAGATTCCGCAGAATTTTTGATCTGCTTCAACAAAGGCCTGTACGCGACCATGATCGATTTCCAACGAAAATAGATCGTGTACATCAATATCACGAAATAAATATTCTTAGTGTACAATTTTAATGGCGGACGGTAAATTACAATGTAATTTCGATGAGGTCAGTTTCTTTTAACGCGTTAAAAATTCACCAGCCACTCAATACGCATACCATGTTCGTTTTTATTGACTATATACGAGACAGGATGTAGCGCCGGTATATAAAGGAAATTTACGCGTCTTTAATATTTATATTCCGTGATTCTTACAAAAATAAAACAACATAAAACGCAATGAAATAAATACAAATTTAGATTTTTACCGTGATTCTAACAAGTGTAATAAATATTTTAAATACAAAATGCAGGGCAGCGTAGGTCGACGATTTTAATGGTTTTCGCTTTGAAATTGTATAATACATTTTTCGTAATTTTTCGCACGCTCATGAAAACTACTGAGAAAATAGAAAAATACGTCAAATAAAATACCGACTAAGCACGATTTATTAACTAATTGCTTTTTCCAAAAAGAAAAACCGCGTCTTTGTAACAACAATAAATCGCTCGCGTAAATAGTCAGCGTTACCGCGTGTACAGTTAAAAACTACGGTATATATTTAAGTTATTTCGCAATATTCACCTGTAGTCCCTTCCGGAACCCAATTGTCGTATTGTGATCGGGTACGCCGAGAGCGCAGCGTTCCTGGCTTTCAACAACTCTTGTAGCCTCACCAGACCTTCGTTGCTCTCGTATATTATTGTGAACGATTTCCATCCCCATTTCCTCACCAGATCCAAATAGGCCTAAACCGACGTAAATAGCGAATTACAAAAAAACCGCATGAATCTCGTATCCGCGTATACCGTAAATGCGACGCGGCTGCAATATTATTAAAAAATATACATCGACTATAAAATTACGTTACTTTGGACAATACGGTCGGGTGCGGATAGAGATTAACCAGGCAACTCTCACGACGCAGTTTATAGTCCCATCGGGTCTCCAAATGTGGTATTTCCATAGTGTCGCAAATCGACTGAACGTGACTTGATATCTGGGCCGATTGAGGGCCGAAAACCGCGGTGACGCCTAGTCGGAGTAGACTGCACACTTCGAAAACAATAATAATAATTGAACGTAAAATACGATCCACAGTTTGTAACCGAACGGCAGATGGAAAGGGGGATTTAAATAAAACATATTCCCTACAAGAATCAGCCAAGTGTCACTTCTTAAATCTTTTACCTCTTTTGGATGCGTGAAAACTGTCTTGCGGTGATACCTTTTCGATTTGCCCAGACAAATTAGATCTACTGAGTATATGTCGATTAGCATTTACGTCGTGAATAGCGTGTTTGAAAACCTTTTCTTGATTGACATCGTTCTGATGGAATAAACCTCCTAGAAAATATCGACAAAAATAAACCGTTAGCAAAAATGGTAAATTAATCGTATATATATATATTTACGTTAAAAATAAATTACACCATGTTTGCGAGGATTTTTAAAACAGGGACTATTTATAGAGGATGAAACTCATTCGTTTGACGGTACACTTAATATAATATCTTTGGTACAAACGGTTATTTTTCGTTAAATAAAGAAGAAATAATTAAAACATTTAAATAATTGCTCGATTTGAAAACAGTACTCAAAAATTGAATAAAATTAAACGTATTTTTTTTGTAATATTTAAATATTTCAACCATAAGTTTTTTAATTTCAACCGTTACATATATTTACATAAAATATTGTGATTTACAAGTTTTACAATGAACAAGTTAAATAGAACAAAAGAAAAATAAAAAAAGGGAAAAGAGAAAAAATGTTTAATTAAAATAAGTGCAGAGTAACGCAGTAGAACAATAGTCCATTTAGGAATAAACAAATACCACAGACGAAACAAAAGTTTCGTAATTTCTAAAATATCATATATGTATTACTACATTTTTAAATAACTTTTTATACAAATATATCACCAATAATAAGTTTTTGTCGATACTCGATTATATTTATTATTAGATATTTGGAACACATTTTTTGTAAATAAATATTTTTTACAAATGGAAACTTTATGTAACTAATGAAATAAATTCAATCATTTACGGTGCATTTTCCTTTAACCTTTTTGTTTTAAAACAATTAAAAAAAAATTTTATTTTTCATTTTATGCAAACACAATTAAACAGCAAGGTTAGAGTTTTAAATGTTTAAAACAAAACACATGAACTGAACAATATTGTTTAACTTCTAATACGATTTTATAATGTTAAATATGTCAATGAAATTAATTTTAATATATAAAAACTTATTTTTAATTTACGTATAACTACATAGTTCTAATGTATCATATAATAAATATACAATGTTATTATTACAAAGTTTATTTCAAAACGTCGTATAATTTTTTACGTACTATATCTTTCAAAATGTTTTCTTTCGATTTTATGAAAATAATAACGAAATATCGAAAATCCGAGCTTATTTTAGCTTACTTTAATTCTAAAACAAAGTAAAACGCGAAAAAATTTAATTTTCGTTACGCTCGAAAAATTGAATTTTCGACAATTTTCGTTTTATCATTAAATTTATTAAGATACCTTAGTAATCTAGACGTAATCGATTTAATTCATTTAGGATAATCTTTTATATAATTTTTCTCAATTTCGAGACTTATCATAAATCGCTTTTTCGTCTCCAAAACCATTAGTTACGACCGTCTCCGTCGAAATCCATCAAGTAATTTCCAACATTTCGAAATATACGTATATCAAGATACGTCAAATTATTGTTTTCTTAATAGTTGAAAATATTTTGACGTTAAACAGATTTGTTTTCTTTTAATTAAGGAAATTCGGTTTCGAAAATTGAATAACAATATAACAACAAATTGACAAAGCGCATTAATTTATACTTATGAGAAACCTCCGTTTATATTATTATTCCGTTTTTGATCATAAACATTTAAATTGTATTCATAAACTAATCGTAAACGGAACATAAGGACATAATTTTCACGAACAGGATTTATATTAATAATATTTCGATCTATACACTTTCAAGAACCTTGTAAAAAATGATCTATTCAATTAAACGACGGCGTTTTATTCTAAACGTATACGCAACCTGCGTAATACATTAAACCGACCAAAAACGATTGTTCATTCATTTCAGCGAATACAAAACAATAAACCAATATTCTCTACGTATGTTATTACTTCGTCTTTTTCGATCCAATTAATTGACGCGTTTCAATTTCAAACGGATTTTCGCGAGGCCTAATAAAAACCGAAACGTCGACGACAATAACATTTTCCAGCGGTGGAAATTCGCCGTTATCGAAAACGAGACGAGTGAACACAGTACTACATCAACCCGTTCCGTTCGAAAATGGTAAATCCTCGCTCTGTCGCGCGGGCCACCCCGTGAATAATACATTTTCGGTCTCACGGCCGACAAACGCGCTTACCGATTCTGATCGTGTCCGGCAAAGTCGATACGCTGCACATCGAGTGTATGACAACAATCCAAACGCCGATACCGGGCTTCATTTTGGCACCGACGTATGAGACGAATACGGCGAGCGAGGAAATCTAACGGCGAAATGTCCAAGAGCGTTCACGAACGGTGAAAAAAGCCCATGACCGGACGAGCGCCCGTCAAGTGGTCCACTGAAAATGCCGTTGGGCGATGGAATTGGGGTGAGGGTGGGGGGAGGGTTGGCTGGCTTTCCTCCGTTTTCGCGTCCAACTCACATGCGCCGGACCGTCGCGGTTCTCCCGTCCGAGTCGTGCCCGCGAATGTTCCGCGTCGAAGCGTTCGCGAACGTTTCCGCGGCTGATTCCATTTTAGACGGCGAGCAAACGAGCTTGTCGTCAATTGTAGTCGACATACTACTAGCGACCGTAACGTCGTTTTTATTATAAAGTAGTAGCGCCCTCGACGTGGGGTTTAGTAACGACGACGATTACGGGATTTGACGGCAATCGTGTATTCTTGTCGCGCGTAGTACGACCGTGTTATTTCGTTCCGAGGCACCGCCGTTTTTCAACGCGCGTTACATACGAAAGCTAAAAATACAAATAAAACTATCGTCTCGAATTACCTATTTCGATATTAAGTATTATATATACACACACACACACGAATATTATAGACCTAACGTACGATTTACGGTCGTTGGAATAACCCGCCGAAAGCTTTGAGGAAGGGGGCAAGTGCGTTTTCATTATATATATTTTATATATATATATAGGTGGTTCGGCTCGGTTGCCAAGCAACACTGCCGGATTACGATCGATCCGTTAGAGCAATATTCAGCAGCCACTCAGGTTGTATACATACACACACACAACTCGCCACTGCTCTCCTATGTATACAGTATAATACTCGGGAATTTATTTATTACTATTTTTCCGGAGCGTGTATATTGATGGCGATACGTACATCGTACTTACCCATATTGTGCCCTATATAATATACCTCTCTCAAATTTCATAATATATCGCGTCAGTTATGAACCTATAAACGCGAAAGTCGACGATTATTCGCACACACCGAACGGTTAAAAGTTTATAGTAACGACCACTTAATATACCCTTGATAGGTGTTCCGCGTACATAATATTAGAATAATTTCGCGCGTGTTTACGATTTTCTTGTATATATAATATATAATAGAAATTAGAATACGCGTACCTCACGTTTTTCGACGATCACTATAATTATTAAAAAGGGCTAGGAATTCGACGTTAATCCACGATTTGTTTCCAAAATGTCGTGTATTGTAGAATAAACGCCTAATTATTCGGTTTACATTTTTGTTTTAAATTTGTGTCGGTTCTTTCTTACTTTTTAGCGTATTTTTTTTCGACAATTCGATTTAAATTTATTTCAATCGCCGTTGTACATGATAAATTCACTAAAGTAAATTTAAAACGCCACTTGACATGCACGACAATTAATTTTAATATCCTAAACTCAATCAGCAATAACCGAAATGTTTTTTATTCAATGAACGTCGTTCAAAAAATATCAATTGATATTGGGAAAAATATCTACAAAAAACATCTGACAATTTTCAATAAAAATCGAAGATTCGATATAATCTTAGATATATATGGTATTTTAAACGAACAAGACGTTAAAAAAAACGGCATTCCATATTACTTACATTAAATCGTTCGACATTATTTAAAAACTTGTCCATTACATCGGTTGATGTTGAACGAAGCTTTATCGGCTATAGATAGGTATAAACAAACAATAAACGTTCGTTTATATTCGAAAATCTGGAGTGAATTCCATAGTACGACGCTACGGTTCAATATGTAAGGGTAAAAAATATCAAACAAATTATTAAAAGAATTATAAACTGTTAAATTTAAATCATTAGGCTAGGTCTAACCAAAATATTTTTCATTTTTGGATTCAATGTCAAAAATCAATTTCATTCTTTGCACCACTACGTCGTCTACGTCATCGACTATAATATTAAAAAGGTCGTATTAATTAATTCGGTTTTTAAAATCGTAATAAATATATACTTACTTTTTTATGCCTATTTATTTTTGTAATCATTATTCAAATTACGTCACTTTTTACTCCATGAACTAAAACCGCAACTGTTATCACGTCAGACACTTCTTAAAACTGATTACGGTATCTGTTCTCTTCATAATATTTACATTTTACGTACCTCAAGTTTTCGCTTTTTCCGCGTCCGTGTAACCAACCTAAGTTTCTTCCCTTGGCTCGTCTCTTCTTGGTAATTATTAATTTTCATTTCGAAAATCGATTCTTTAATGGTGCTCGTCCGATATATTAAGTTATTCATTAAGATGTGTATAATACGTCGTTTTTTTAACTCGTCATCTTTTAACTTTATTTTTAATAAACGAATAACGTGAAACAATTTACTTTATTTAAAAATCTGACGTATTATTATCAACAGGTATGCGTCGGTCACGTGAAATTAAATAATCGTAAAATTTCGTATTGTATGATTGATTTTCAAAATAATTTCATTTTCATACATATTGATAAAAGTAAATGACGAATTTATTAACATCCGCATCGTTTGTTTAGATTATAATATACCTTATTTTTTTCATTTTCAATTTTAATAATAAAATAGATTTAAAGGATTGTATTCATGTTGAAAAATACACTTTTTATATTTTGTTGGTGTAATAATATTTCTATGCGCTAATAATATCAATAATAATAATAATCATTACGGATATTAAAGTATAACCAAATTTATTACTATTCACTTTCATAACAGTTTATATTAATTCTATTTGATACTTATTTGATATTTTATGTGCTTAATTATTCTTATTAAATAGTTTAATTCGATAAGTAATTAAATTATTTTATTCGCTATTTTCAGGATATATTTGTAACAATGGATTTAAGTGACGACGAAGAATTTTATTACTCAGATCAGAGTGATGTTGGTGATCAAAGTCTACATTCCATACTTAAAAAAACTCTTTATGACAATGACAATGAATACGAAAAATTTGGAGAACATATTGTTAGTGAAGAAGAAGTATTGGGTAGTGTACAAGAGGAAATACTTGGCAAAGTAATCGATAATAGTACTCAAGAAGAAGTTGTCTTAGGTCCTATAAATAATGAAAAAGTAAACACGAAAAATGACAAGAATGTTTCAGACGTTCAAATTATAAACAAATTGGATGATGCTGAAAGTTTAAGTTCAGATATTTTGGGGAAAATAGAAAAAAATAATTTTTTCAACGAACTTGATGATGATAATTTTGAACCATTAAAAAAAAAACAAAAAGTGAGTGATGAAGACTACAAAGATGACAATCCTCATAAAACTATTATCATGCACGTACCTCAGTTTATTCGATGTAACAAAGGTGGTCAATCCATTCAAGTTCAGTAAGTGATATTTTTAAAATAGCTTAGTAATATTTTTAATAATTTATGATAATTTTGTAATTTTATAGAAATATTGTATGTGGTGCAAATATGGGATGTCCATTGGACCTCATAAGAATTGTAATGTGGACTAGTAATTCTGAATATAATCCACAACGATTCAATGGGTTGATAATGCGTCTTCGTACACCTAATGTCACCAGTTTATTATTTCCATCGGGCAAAATGATCATGCAAGGAGCTAAAGATGATCGAACTGGAAATTTGGGTTGTCGAAAAGTAGCGAAAATTTTAGAACGACTTGGACACAATGTTAGTCGAATAAAATGTACAATTTTTTTTTAAAATTAATTTATCATTACTGTTTATGATTGCATAGGTAAACTTTACTGATTACACCATTCATAATATAGTATGCACATGGGATGTTGGTTTTCCTATAATGTTGGAAGAATTGAATACAGCCCATTCACAATTTACCAGGTATGTTTTTCTTTATTAATATTTTTTATAAATTAATCTTTATTCAAAAGCCATTTCATAAACAATTAAAATTTCAAATTTAAATTCTTAAAATATTTAGCGTAATATATGCTGTTATTTTTCTAGTAAAAATAATTTTAAATAATACATTAGGTTTTAAACAACTAGTCTTATTGCGTCCATTAATACAAAATATTATTGATTTACATTACAATTTGTTTTTGTTATTAGTTTTGAACCTGAAGTATTTCCTGCATTAATTTATAGAATGGTCAAACCTCGAGCAGTGTTTTTAATGTTTGTGAATGGAAAAGTAGTATTGACAGGTAATTTTACCATCAAAGATCTTTTATGAGTTATTCTTTTAAAGTATAGTACTTGTAATTGTAATCAAACCAATTAATAACAACCAAAAATTGTTTATTGCAGGTCTTAAAACAAAAATGGATATAAAAGAATCTGTGTTTTTGATGCAGGATGTATTGAACAGTTTTAGAAAAATGTAAAACAAAATATATTGTCTGATTATGTTATGCAAACTTTTACTGTCACAAATATAAAAGATAATTTTTTTTAAATCTACAATTTAACTTCTAAAATTTTTCTTTCAAACATCTTTACTTTTATTTATTTCTACTATAGAAAATTACTACTGCTTAATTTTATACATTTAGAAGACAAGTAAATATTAAAATGTCCTATCACTAAACACTAAATAGTTGTATTTAGTTAAAAAAAAATTGTAATTAATTTTACTTATCAAGTTATATACATATAATTATAATTATTAAAAATTTTAATTGGTTCTGGGAAACTACTGAAAATTATTAAATAATATTGATAAAGTGAGTAATTATTGCCCATTAGATATTATTAATTTCGTCAAACGAAAATCTATTCAAATTTAAAAGATGAAAGGGAAAAATTATAACATTTATTTGTAAGAATTTTAAATTCCCAAAAAGTGTTTCCAAATATAATCTGGTTTAAAATTATCATTATTACTTATATAAATCGATATAACAAAAATTATTCTGATCAATAACCTCAATTTCTAAGAAGGTAATATTACATTAACTTTAATATTTACTAAAACGAAATTTTAAATATTAACAAAGTGGAACTTCATAAGTTGTATTCACATGTTCTATTATTTTTCAATAACTAATATTATTTTTTGGCACTATGAGGAAAAATCTAAATCCTTTTGATCAATGTCTTAAGCGCACATTTTGGAATGCCCTGGATGAAGTAACTACATTAGTTTACAAATATAATATATACGACATTTTTAATTTTATTTTATTTTTAAGTGAAATTGAAAAATGTCGAAGATTTACCTCATGGTGTGAACTCTAAGGTGTCTGAAGATAATTCAAATTTTGGTGTTGGCTAAAGATAATTTGTTATGTGTGTTTGGTCAAAGCTATAATGGGAAATATCAAAATTCTTGTATTGAATGAAATCACCGTCAGTATCAATCCATACTAATGCATATTTATAAAATAACATGTCTTCTATATAATTTAATATTTAAATGTTTTGATTTCTTTTGCTCATTAGGACTGATGCGTTGATAGAAAGCACGATGAAAAATAACTTCTGACTGTGTACAGTGTTAATTCCATTGTTGAATACGGTTATGGATTCTGTTAAGGTTTTCATGACAAATGATGGTAAAATGATGGAATTTAATCATTCATATAATCTGTTGAAAAGCAAGGACAGATTTTTATACAAACAGAACTGATTATAGCTGATTTATTATATGTAACATTGTTAAGGTAGTAATAGTAATAGACATTTTTCGGAATATTGTTATTTAAAATTAAAAAATTATTATAGCATTGGATAATCTATTTGTTGTATTTTATTTTTTTTTTTTATAGTTATAAAATTGCATTTAACCAAAAAATCTTGGATTAAATTAATCGATGAAGATTAATGTCTAATTAGGAATACAGTCTTTCCTCTCATAGATGTTAATAATAATTACGTGGTGCATTTTTTTGAAATAAATAAAAATAATTATTACATTTGTCTTATGTTTTTTTTTTGTTACATTTCAAACTCTTAAATCATACATGTCGTTTAATTTAAGCAAATTATATATATATATATACATCCATTTTTTTTATCTTAAACATATTTCTAATACAATTCAAATTAGTATGTATATTTTAATATCTCCCAAGTATTTTAGTTAATTTGATGTGTGGGTGTATATTTATTTATTAATGCGTGGGTATCAGTGTTTTTTCACACATTTTTTTAAAATTTTATATGATAAAACTTAAAACAGTGTTTTAAATTGAACTCATAACAAAATTTGAAAATAACGTTATGCATATTTAATGATAATTATGTATTTTGATGTATGTTTATTTGTTTATCTTATCCCGTAACTTTTTATGTAAATATGGAAACAATAACACAATTAATAAGTTGTAACCATAAATAATATTGTTAAATCTAGTTCTTAAATTTCAAGAGAGAATTCACTGTTTAGATAAATATTCACGTTTAGTAATGTATATAATGTTTCATCGGCTTGTTAGTACCAATTTAAAAATAAACATAAATTTCAATTATGGTTTTATTTCGTTTAATTGATTTTTATGAATATATATGTCGATAAATTATAGGTTATTGTTTCGGGGACATAAAGTTATTGTGCGTATATTATAATACATTGTGTAATTTTTGAAACGTATTTTTAATTCTGTTTAGAAGTTTCTGGATTATTTAACTCTCCGCGCGGTGTTTTCATGGTCATTGACGATTAAACCTGTGTAGACAATATCGTGGCATTTATTTTAACCAATACACCCGTTGAACGTTGAATAGAAACCCGTGAATTTAAACACGAACCGAATGCATTTTTGATACATTTGTTTTAGACAAAAAGAGATTATGACGGCGGTGTACGCCCGTAAGTGAATTAAGCACAGTTGGACGTATATCGAAAAATATTATTTAGTGTTCATCGTAGCCAATGAGAGTAATCGATATTTTGAACTCGGAAGTAAAAAAAAAAACAGCAAACAAATTACGTATTTCACCCATTTTATTAGACATGTGTCGTATTGAATGCATCAAATATGACAATTTCCTAGTTAAAACTAAATCGAAATTCCGCAGAACCGTACGCAATTATACGTTTATCCCGTGGGATTGCCATATCTTATAACGTCGCGTTACATTCGCGTAAATCCGATTCGGTTACCATAATAACATTATATATTGGAAACCTCCAAACAAATAATACACATTCACATATTTGATCGTTGCGCTTGGAAGCACGGTTATTATGATCGTATTGTACCTATATATGTATTAAAATAATTGTGAATCCGTTGAATAAAAATATCGCATTATTCGTGTACGATTTAGAAATAAAAAAGTATCATATTTGATATATATATATATATATACATACATTTCATATGTTAAACACGTTTGTAATTAGGAAAAAACGAATTATCTATTAGCCAGATAATCGTGTATACCAGTTTCTTTTTTTATTAAACTTACGATGTATGTTTGCCTACGTAATTATTACATTCCGCTACAAGTTACCTAATATTATGTAAATCCATTTTGGAAACGGATAACAACGTATCTTTATAAATTGGAATATTTTTTGCAATAGTTGTCAAAGTCATAACTTCAAACTACTAACGCCACGATTTTGATATTTATTCATATATAGCCTAGTGGACGAATTTTTTTCAATATTTATATCGGCGAAACTATACGCATACACTTTACTGGTTTGCGATACCAAATTGGTTTGTCGTCTACACCCAACTAAATATTGAGTCTAAATATTTTCCAGTAAATATAAAATATATTCGATGGTTTATTTTTAGATTCCGAGTAAAGCGAAGAATATATTGATCTTACAACAATGTATTAATTTTTATTTCGCGTACAAATACGATTTTCCCAGTAGTTTCCTTATGCGTGATTCAAAGCGACCCGAGATTAGCGAAAAAACAACCGGTAAAATAGTTGACATATTCGTTTTGGACGATTTTATATTCTTTAAATGCTCAAAATGTATTACAAGCGTATACGCGTGTATAATATTTCAACGTTATTTATCATATTCGCTAATGAACTTCAAATAAAAAAACAATAATACATCCGGTGGCTGGAAAAACAATCATGGCCATTTGTCGAACATACAAAACGTGTAACAACTTTTCCGGTTGCAATTAAATGAGAACCGAACGAAGCGCAAAATATTCGCGCTAATAAAAGTATCCACAATTATTTTATCGGAGGTCGGTCTACGATCATACGAGAAAACGCTTGTTCTATGTAATTCGAGGGTTTGCCCCACCTAACGAAAATATTCAATGCGCGCATTGACGTTTTTGCGTTGCCGGCTAAATAATTATTCGAATTCCGTGTTCGAATATTCGATAAAGAGTAAATGGTATTTTCGTCATCGATCGGACGACATAATAGAATATTCTATAAAGTCGCGCTCGCGGTGATAAAATTCGCGCCGACAAGTCTGTCGCGTACATGGTCGATGTGTTCGCTTGATATATCCATTAATATACATAATATATATGGTAGTTTTAATGTACGCGTTATATTCCTGTCCCACATATACTACGCGTTCGGTATACTAATGTTAAACATACGCGTATTTCGTATTTTGCGACGAAAAACCGAAAACAACATTAATCGAAGCGTTATGTACGTTCGCGATAGTGGTATAACATAACATAACATGACCTGCCGATGAATAGCTAGCGAATTTTCACAGGCCGCACTTGTTCACTAAAATTACAGACTCCCTCGGACCGGTCCGACGCGATGACAGGCTCCAGAGTATTTGAACAATTTATTCTTCCCGAACGACGCTATCAATTTTCGAAACGTTTTTCGCCATAACCGCTCAACTTACCGTGACCGAGGTATATTACGTAGAAATGTTGCCGCCGTACAAATACGGCGACCACGATTTTCGCGTATCTCATAATAGTACCGTTGACTTCCCCGAACGATTTTTCAATTGTCACTGACGACAAATCGCCTTCCAACTTTCGTTCGTGTTGTTTGTTGTTTTCATTTCGTTTTATTATTATGTTTACGGGCTCGCGGGCAGGGAAATCGTGCGACAACGATTATTAATGAATCGGACGAAATTGCGACTTAATGGATGGTGCATTATACGTTTTCCGACTTCGCACCACAGTCGGCGCGTCATAATATTACGAATGCGGGGAGGGGATAGAAGAAATAAAATTCGCGTCCAAACACGAACACTGTGCAGTGCGCGTCATCGTGAACCACCATGTCGAACGACCGTCGTCGGCATTATCGCCAATGACGTGTCGCAATAGTCGTGTGTGTTACTGAGTACGGGTATTTCGTTCGAACACCATCGTTTTTACGGTCCCGCCGTCAATCTACAGACAAGCGTGGGGTAGGAAGAATACTGCGAGTATAAAGACGACGACGCGTAACGTTAAATATTTTCGAGTTGAAAATTTAAGGGAATCGGGAAACCCGTGGCCGACTGATCAGACTGTTGGGTAAAACACGCGTAGTTTTCGCCGACCCGTTCGCGGCGCGCGGTGCGATTCGTTTTGTGCGACCGCTGTCAATGGCGCCGTTTAAATACCTCGTCATTATTGTACCGTGGATTCACGTCATGTGTCTCGTGTCTATCCATTTTACCCGTAAGTATAAACGAAATACTCATATTCATTATTCGACCAACTCTCCGTACGTGCGTTGCGTCGTTCGCCCGTCCTCCAATAACTTAATCGACACTCAATTTTTTAACGGGTTTCGACATAATTGTAAACGTTTCATTTCGTTTATAGCGAACGCACAGGCTATCGGTTATGAACTATTAAACGATTCAATAATGAAACGAATTTTCGAGAAATCCGTAACAATTTCGCCACGTTTTCTGATTAATAGTCCCGAACGATAGTTTAAAGAAATCGCAGTAATCCGCGTTAAATTCCCCGAGAATAACCCTACATATATCGTTTTACGACTTAGACAGTTTTGGCGTTAACTATAAAAATATCCCACGTGTTTCAAAATGTTTATATTTTTAAACATTTAATAACGAGTTAATAAATATATTAAATATATCGAGTTCAATACATTCTGATTAATAAACGGAATTAAGTTATTTTTAACAGTTTCGTTCATAGTTATAATAAGTACATATAATACGGACCTATATACATAATATAACGCTCAAATATAAATTTATTACTACTTTAGTCAATTAGACTTTAAAGTGTAATATCTTATTATGTTTCTTCAGTTAAATCGTTCGGTTAAGTCATACTCTTACGTACCTATTTTCGATAAAGTATATAAAAAGTAAAATGAAAAACAAAAAATGTGTAATTTCCGAAAATATTCTGAAATTATTCGCCGCACCAGTAGTTGTGCTTTATCGTGTATCTAACCTTTTGACATTTAGTGGTGTTTTGTACATTTTTCATTCGGTATTAAACGTCATTAATTTTGTTACATTTATGAAAATTTTCAAAAATTAATTTCAAAAAGTATTTTTATCCTTCATATATTATGTATATTATCATTCTGAAAATGTATAATATTTCATTTGATATTTTATTATTTTAATTTATTTAATATCGTGGTAAACTCGCGTGTGCTGCAAACATCACGTTAGCGTTAAATTAACGTTTATTAATGTAGAATAGATTGCACTATATACCGTGATGTTCATGAATCTTATAAAGTGTATAACATATAGAAAAAATAGCGCTATAAAAAATAGTTTAAAACCATAAAAACAAATAAATCCCTTAAAATGGACAACACTAAAATTGTTTAGTATAACGTTATTCAATATTATATTACGTTTTGCATTACGAAAAAACAAATAATTATCGATATCGTTTGGGTGACGAAAATTACGATCGCCTCAGACCTATAGTCGGTCAAAACGAATAATGGTGTCCCGCGTGGCTAAAACGAGTGCGATAATGATAAGTTATCGCCGAAAGGACTGGAAATGGCGAAAACCAACAAAAATTATAATAATATCGACAAAAACGATCGCGTTTATTTTTAAAATAACACTCGAAAAAAAGAACTAATGACGTAAAAAGAATAAACCTGATAAATGAGTCGAGTTGAAGTAATTATTAGAATAAAAAGTAATCGTGAAAAAGTAAACGAAATCTTACCGAGGCGAGGAATGGACGGTCGAATTAGATGCTCGCGTTGACGAAGAGTTAAGCGAAAAACGGATGGGATGATTAAGCACTTGGTTTTATAAATCGTACGCGTAATAATATCGAATGAAAGTAAACGACATAAAAAAAACGTGTGTTATACTTAGCGTCGAATTCAGAATACTTGGGATGTTTTTTGGACAAAAATCCGAATGTTGCGAAAGGTATAACAATAACGTCTACTTTGATGACCCACGATGCGTGTTTGGACGAATGTCTTTCAAACAATTACACGTACGTCGCGTTTAATAAATCGTAAGTTCGAAAAACGAAGGTTAAACACCAATTTTCTATTCTTTCGAGTCGTGTCATAGACCGTATATCGACAATCATCACGTGTTTACAGACTTTGTCGTTGCACCAACAATTATATGTCGAAATTAATGAGGTTGATGAACGACGATTGCAATACCTCATTGTGTTCGGACAACATAAAGAACAGGTGTCAATCGCGTGTCAAAATGTTCAAAATTCGGAATACAAGTACGTATAATAATTACGATGAGGACCGACGTGGATTTAAAAATCTGAGTGGGGACTCCAAAAAATTTTTTATAAATTGACAATTAGTTCATGCAATCGTTCGTCGAATACAAATTTCAATCTATACACTGTACTCTATTGATGTCGAATCGTTTTAATAATTATTTTTGTACTTCTGATACATTTAAATTCACACGTCAAAAGGCAGAGGGGAGAAGGTGGCGTTAAAGCCTCTTAGCCCTTTGGATCCACACTTGAACAGAAGTGTGAGATGACCATCACTCGTTTAACGAATTATTAATAAATATTTCAAGGTGAAGAGAGTTATCCTCAAGCAATTTATCTGGGATGCTACGGAGAAAAAAAGGGTGACGATAACAATCGGTTGTTGAAAGTTCCATATGAAAGATATCATGACAATACTCCGCAGAAATGCTCCGAAGAATGTTTCAAAACAGGATTTTTATATTCCGGAACAACGAACGGAGAAATCGACGGGTAATAAATTTACGTGTATAATATTATTTGTAATTTTTATAGATAAACGAAATCTTTGACAGTCGCAAAGAAATATCGTATTGACTATCAACCGAATAAAATTTTCGATTTTATTCAATTTACTTTTAATTTTTTTTTTTAATTTTTAATTAAATTTGACAACTGCACACTTTTCAACAGATTCTAAAACATTTTTAAAATCATCGGCTTCGGTAATTAAACACTTATGATAGTCATTGTTTGAAAGTTTTTTTTTTAAATATTTCTTTAACACATTTTTTTGTACTCATTCCAAATTTCGGTACATAACTGACCCGAATTTCCTTTACTTCTATTATTAACCTACATATATATATTTTTCGTTACTGAAATTTCGTTTTTGATTGTTATTAATTCGAAAATTTCGTAACGTAATTTAAGAACGAATTTATTCTATCAACCGTTAAGACAACAGGTCTATCTGTTGTCCTATCCTCAACAGCTATTGAACTCGCCCCATCCTGAATCTGCACTAGGCTGTGACGATTTATTCAATTTAGTTTATATATCGTGACTGCTTTGAAAACATTACAGTAATATATTAAAGTGACAGACTGTTACTTAAAATAATCTCGGCTGTTTATTGATCAATTGGTAACAATGGAACCCATCCCATCTCGTACTATGTACGTAATACACATAACAACGATAAATGTATCGACTTGTAAGCTTACGACGTTTAGAGTATTAACAGCATGTTTAGATAATTAATTATCGATTAAGCAGGTTAGATATTATAAGTAAATGGCTTTCCGCTAACACGTAATTCAGTCCATCAACGAGGTCATCATTAACGATAAAATATCACACAATTTTGTTAGTAAAACATACGCGCATATTATAAGATTTGATATCATCGCTTTGCCAAATATAACGACAAATTTATAATGCTCTATCTAATAGAATCGAGCAACATTGTGCGCGAGTTTGAACAGTCACGGAGTAAAATGTTTGTGGAAATTCCAAATAATAAATTCAATGGTATTATGGTAACACATAACCAGACTCTGCACAATCCACCAATATTTTATTTGTACTACAGCAATTGAAATCAAAAGTCGAAAACAACGTATAAGGTTTTACTGTAACGCTATTCTGACGACTAAAGATTTTTATTTCAATATCATTGCTGACATTTTTTCCCATCGTATTATTCTGTATAAATAGTGATTTTTTAAATATTTAAATTTACACTATTAGTCATATGTATACTTTATCTTGAGTAAACTTATGTCGTTTAACTTTTTTAATTATCTATGGAATTAAAATGGTATTTTTCGTTTTAAACGTTTCGTTATTCAGAGCTGCTTGTTGGTGCGGCAATCAATATCCTTCAAAAAGGTTCAAACTAAATGATTCGAAATGTGATGTGCCTTGTACAGGTGATAAGACAAAGAACTGTGGCGGTTTTTGGAAATTGAGTATTTATGCTACCGGAATTATTGGTTGGTGGCCACCAGAATTTACATTTGACACCATTAACAGTTTATTTTATATAGATTATCCAATTGGAAGTTTTATTGGGTGTTTTAATAGCGACAGTTTTAACCAAAACGGTAAGAAAATAAGCAAATTAAAGGAAAACGACAATTCTAACAGATGTTTTTACATTTGTCACGAGAGAAGATATAAATACGCAGCAATTAGTGGGTACGTACACGCAGGTAATTACCCATTGCAATAGGCGTATTATAGTCGCGTAACTTTCTTGTATCCATATTAATAATATTTGTGTACTTAAATTGACATGTGGCACGTAAACACGGTATACTATAATTGAAGATCGGACTCGTTATCATATTTACATCTATCACCTGTAAATATATAAAATTGTCCAAAACCTGAAAAATATTTTTTTACGTTTCGTAAAATTATTTAAATTTGAACGCTCGTCCTGAATGAAACGCATTAATACGATCATGAATGTATTTGTAGGGACAATTGCGAATGCAGCGATGAAAAACCAAGTACGGGCGCAAAGGCGAAAAACCAAAATGAATGCAAAAAATGCGAAGGCGACGAATCGGAATATTGTGGCGGCTCCGAGTTCCTAAGCGTCTACGAGGATAACTGGCCCGGTTAGACGATAAATACATTACTGAGAGTAGACAAATGGACGATTAAGTCGATAAAAAACCGACAGTACTCTGTGGGGCGGGTTATTTTATTCCATTTAATTCGTTTCGCTGTTAATCGTTATTGGTTCGCATGTTTATGTATTTAGTTACCGGGAATCTATCGAAAAACCATTTCGGATGTTTTGAAAACTTCTGGATGTACCCAGTAATGGATGGCTGGAATGTGTCGTTTCACCGCGGACTGACGTCACAAACCTGCGCTTCAAATTGCTATTCCCGCGGTTATCCGTATGCAGCACTCGTGTCCTCGTAAGTGCAATCAATCGTTGTTTCGACATAAGCGAGAAGTATAGTCGTGTCGTGAAATTTATTTTTTACGAAAAATTTAAGCGTTACCACCGGTCCCCCGCCGAATCGGTGGGAGCTACTGACACGTTACAATATATTTTTCCTGCTGTGTAATTTTCCATAGTTCAACGCTACCGCGTGTGCACGTATACATTGCATGGGCTATTTGTACACAATTATACGTAACATGTTTGACGTGGCATGCAGGGAGGAGTGTCTGTGCAGTTTCACGAGTCCGTCGCTCGACAGCAGGGTGGACGATCGTAATTGTAACATCACTTGCGATCCGGACGGGTCAGAGCATGTCTGCGGCGACCGTACTTACTACAATGTATTCACCACCGGATTGCACACTCCCAGGGTTTCCGGCGACCACTATATGGGTTGTTACAAAAAGGACGACATTTCGGACAAAAAAGTCGAAAAAAACGAAACCGACTCCCATGCGAACTCGCAGAGCACGTGTTCAAAACGGTGCGAGAATGAAGGTTTTCATTACTTCCAGCTCACGAACAGAGTCTTGTGCGGATGCACCAACGGGCCGCCGGATGACGGTTTTAAAATCGCAGACCATAAATGTTCTACACAGTGCTCGGGGGATGCCAACAAGTATTGCGGAGGGTCGTCAGAAACGGCCGCGGTGTTCCGTATAGGTAACAATGACCGACTTGGTGTTGTCTTTGACTTTTTCTGCAATTCGAATATATAATATTGCGCGTAGTAACCTGACCTAACCTTAACGTCTCGTTGTGTATATTATTTTAGGGACGGTCGCAGACGTGATCGACGATTGCCCGGAGGAATGTGTCTGTTACTTTTTACCGAAATACAACGCGTCTACCATCGACTGTTCGGCAAAAAACCTCACCAAATCTCCCGACATTTCCCATAGTTTCAAACACACGTCTGTTAATTTAATTTTGAAACACAATATTTTCAACGTTTTGCCGAACCTAACGACTTTGCCAATCACTTTGTTGGATATAAGTAACAACAACTTGACGACATTAGATGCCGATCTTTTGCCTACAAGTCTGAAGGTAAGACCCGATGGTAAAACGGCGTACACAAATGTCAAAATATTCGCGAACGATTATTTCGTTACGTCATCATGTACGTAAATATATTACTGTCGACACTATTACAGATATTGTACATCGACAACAACGAATTAACGTCTCTGAACGATAACGCGTTAAAATTACTACAAAGGTTGAACACTATAACGTTGAAGAAAAACCCGTGGCCGTGTGAATGCGACTTAAGGTCTTCTCTGCTAAAATACAAAATGAAGGTATTTCTTGTTCGATAAACTCGACGCCGTCGTAAACCATTCGTTCGTGTTCACAGATCGAAGACTTGAACGAAATCGTTTGTTCGTCTTCGACCCGGCCGCTCGTCCATATGAACGAATACGACCTTTGTAAAAAGTCAAAAATCGACTACTTTTACCTCGGTCTTGTCTCAGCATTTGTTATATTCGTCGGTTTTTTGTCCATTTACTTCAAATTACACAAAACACTTTGGTCATGCCTGAACAACAGTGAATGCAGTTCGTGCGGTACGGTAACTTTTCAAAACAATAGTAACAAGAATTCCTCCGAAACGTTCATGCAACGGATCCAATACGAAGAACTCGTAATAGCCACAGATAATTGGAATCCGAATCGGATATTAGGCAGAGGCGGCTTTGGAATTGTATACAAGGGAAATTGGAGACATACGGACGTGGCGATTAAACGACTAAAAGCCGAGGTCGGTGGAACGACGCGATTCCGGTATGTTAGTTATACTTGATTTTTTTTTTTTTAGGGAGTAGCCGAAAAAGTTATTAATATGCATACTGTCGGAGACGAACTTCTAAATACCTCAAAAGAGATAATGTACTTAAACGCGGTTAAACACGACAATATACTATCGATGTATGGTTTTTGCATCCATCCGACACGACCTTGTTTGATTTATCAATATATGGCAAATGGATCGCTTGAGGACAGATTGCAGCGAAAAGTATGATCAGTTTTACTACATTTAGTGGACATCGACGCATGTTCGTTTAAAGAGAAATCGTTTATACTTAAATACGCGTGTATTCTATGACCCGACGTAATCCCCGTTCGATACGACGTTGTACACATTTTTCGTTAATTCGCGTAATTCGGTTTAGAATGGAACGAAACCGTTGACGTGGTCAATGCGTGGAAATATATCGTTGGGATCGGCTAGAGGCTTGCAATTTTTGCACAACATGGAACCGCCTTTAATTCACGGCGACATCAAAAGGTGGGATTTGTTTCGTATCTAGCGATCGTTCGTCACGGTTTATATTGTTCGTTTTATTTTAGTGCCAACATTCTTCTGGACGCAAATTACGAACCTCGAATAGGCGATTTCGGACTTGCCCGAACCGGCCCGTTGGCGGAAAACAATAAAAACGCCGGTTTCGACGTTAGTCACATATGCGGCACAAGGCCTTACCTTCCGGACGACTTTTGCAGTAGCAAAAAACTATCCACCAAAGTGGATACCTATAGCTTCGGCGTTGTATGCGTTACATTGTCCAATTGTCACATATTTTTAGTTTAAAATAGATATAACGCGGAACGTGTTTGTGTTTTATTTGTTACATGTTCGCGTAATTTTGCCCCACAGGTGATGTTCGAAATTGCGACCGGTCTTAGAGCGTTTAACAGATATAAAAACGCCACATATTTGGTAAATCAAATACGAAATAACGTTTCCAACGTCGATTTAATGAAAATGTATTTATTTTCAGAAAGAGTACGTGAGCAAACAGGACAAGGGTTCGTTGTACGATATTGCCGATAAAACCGCCGGGGAAGATTTATGTCGCGTTTTCGAATCGCTGGTATCTTTGGGAATATCATGCGTGGCAAAAACAGCGGAGAACCGCCCGGAAATGGTCGTGGTCTACACGAACCTGCAACACGTTATGTCGTCGAACGATTGCGGGCGGCCGGCTGCGGGTAAATAGATTCACATTGCGTGCAACGCGATCGCGATCAACGCCACTTAAACAATCCCGTATTATATCACGATTTTTCTGTTGCGCGTAGAAATTGACGAGAAATTCACGTGTAATCCACGTTCGCAACAGGTAAGTGTAATGTTTCGAATAGTGTTCGAAAAAAAACAAAATAATTTAGACTCAATTACATCTATTTTTATACTTTACGCGTCCGACTACGCGATACTATACCAATTAACAGTCGCCGCTGATTAAAAATCGTACGAGAGTATTGGAACTTACGTGTTTGATATGTGGTCGAGCAGGGTACGACACTAAAACGATTTTATCGACGAAACCGTCCGTGAACTAACGTTTATTATTACGGTACGGCGTTCACGATTGAGACGACCACCGTACGTCGCTTCGCCGTCTAATATATACGAATTTTCTTAAGCATTTTATCCGACGAATCGGTATACCGTATTCGGTTCGAAACACGTTCAGCCAATTTCTAGGGCCATCGTTACCGAATTTAGACGACTTATTCACGTTTCCCCGAACGCTCGATCGGAATGAAAAAAAGACTCCCTATATAGTCCTAACGGGACGTATTCGCTTGTCGATCAATGGCGCGCGTGCGCGACGTTAATCGAAAGTTATTTATTTCGTACAAAGGGGACCGGGACGGACGCGCCGTCGAAATACGAGAACGAGGAGGGTCTGAAAAAATTGGACAGAATAAAGGCCACTCTGATGGCGCCGCTCCACGAGATTCCGTCAATATCCGACTTGTACACCGGTACCGAATGCGAAATACTCGACCCTAGGAAATCCACCACTTCAGAGCTACCACAGAAGTCCGACAACGGCAGCGGCGACCATATCGACGTCTCGGTACGCTACAACGGGTTTAAGTACCGGAAATTGCGGCCGAACGTAAACTAAATAACATTCTAACCGGGCGTGTGTTTTTGTTAGGACGAGGGATTTTTTACGACCGATTTTTGAAAGCCGCGTTGTATGTAACACCGTCGTCGACTAACACCGCACGTACACGTCATAACAATAATTATCGCTAACCCGCATGCGTGCCTACTACTACACATTTCGTTCATACGTCTCGTCGATTGTCAAGTTAGTCCGCTGTATTATTTACGGTACGCCCGCGTACACGATACGCGACGTTGTAAAACATGAATTACGCGACAAACGGAACACGTTCGTACCCAACAAGCGATACGTCGCGCAATTTCAAAACGGTCATTCGCGGTTGACGAACGACGGGTAATTCGGTTTTCGCGCGCGTCTAACGAATCGCGTTTTTGACGAAAATTTTGTACGCTTCGGTTTTAACATAAGACATTGTTGTTTTTACATATACGTGTATTCATTTTTTGTTGAACACGTATTTCGGCGTTTCCTTTCAAATGTTTAAAGCGCGCACGTTTGGTAAACATTGACGACGCACGGCTCGTAAACGCGTACCACGGCCGACGTCATTAATTACACCCACGTAGCGAAATTGCATATACCGTGCGCCGGGTTAATTAGGATATTCTTTAAGGGTTCGTTACGCGTTTTTTTACGTCGTAATCGAGTACCGTCCCGAACACACACACACACACACACTAATACGAATCCCTTGATAAAATGCTAGCGCCAAATCGTCAGTCTCCAGGCAGTCGCCCCACTAGTCGTCGATAAACATTTTGCGACGACGTAGTTATTACCTTCGGCTTGTGTAATTATTTTTGTATCGCGTATAAATTATGTTATTTTGGTAGACATTTACGTTACAGATCTTCGCTTCGAACGAGCAATAAATACGTAAGAAAGCGTAAGGTAAGTTCGATTTGCATTTATTTTTGTTCCAGTATCATCAGCCGATAAGCCGCGGGAAACCGGGGGGAAGGACAATTTTGTCACAGTATAGATTTGATAAAAAAAAAATTAAAGTTCGTTGAAAAGAAATATGATAATCGTTCGTCATATTGCATTATTACTTGGCGTTATCGACAAACGTAATAATAGATACACTAAATTATGCAATTATCGTACACTTTGATATTTGACGTCAACGTATTTACTTTTAGTATAATAAAATACAGCAACAATTATGAGTTGACAATGGGATATACAGTAATTATTTTTCAAAAAGTAAAAATATATTTTAAAAAATACTATGTGGTTTATTTGTATTAAAAAAAAAGAAAAAAAATCAAACGTACACATCAACCAAATAAAAAATAGTCATCTTTTTCATAACCCCGTTGGCCAATGAACCTATTAAAAAATATTTAATTAAGATTTATAATTTAAAACGAGCAATTGGTATTTACTTTTCGCATAATTTGTTGAAACCAGGAGGGCCACATATACATACTGCGCATTCATTTTTCAAATTTTCATCTAATATAGGAAAATATTTGGCAACTACATTTTCATTCACATGGTCCTTTTCACTATCATCGTTGTTTTCTTCTTCCGATAAAATATAACATAAAGACAATCTACAAAAATTAAAATAGATCTATATATGTAAATAATAATTACAAGTGTCGGTACACAACGAAGTATAAAATACACAATAAAACATATTGATCTTACCTAGATGGGTAAGTGGCATTAATTTTATCTAAATACTTTTTCCAAATAATGGATTTTTCGTTTTTATTAAAGTACAACAACTTGACATTATACCTGTAATAATAACATAATTAAATATAGCAAGTTTTGTTTACTTATCGGTTTTGATTAAATTACTTTTTAGTGGACGAATGCAAAGCATTCCATATAATGGGTATCATTGGTGTGATACCAGTACCAGCAGCCAACAAAATAAGAATTGTTTTCGATGTCCAACACTTGAAACTGCCTTGTGGACGGCTTACTTGAATTGAATCTCCTCGGCGTAATGAACATAAATGTCGACTCAATTTGCCATTTGAATAACTTTTCACTAATAAACACAATGTGTCCTCGGAGATTTGTCCATACTCGGTTGTTTCAACCAAAGGTCTTACTGGTGTATACGGACGCGACACATCATGACCTTAAATAAAGCAAATTCCAATATTAATATGTACGACAAACGTGATCAAATATTTTTTTCTAATAGAACAACATTAAATACCATTGATGTTTGCCTTAACATAAATATGTTGGCCAGGATAAATATGATTGTACACATTTTGTTCAAATTTAAATAATAAAAATTTGACGTTATCAGCGACATCGTACGAATCAAGCAGTTCACATTTCCAATAATTGGTTTGAATATTTTTGGTTATTGTTGTTAAAGTTCCAAATGCGGGCCATAGTCCGAGGACCTTTTTTATTAATTTAATTTGAACTTTTCCAATATCTGCTACAATTTTTACAACACAAGGCCAACTGACGTTCTTGTGCAGATTAATACATCGTATTTTTCCACTTAATAAAAAACAAAATTCGTTTGGTCGTTTTAAAGAAATAGACACCTGAAATAATTGGAAAATTGTCAGAAATAATTTCAATTAATTAAAAACGAGTATTTGTTTACAAATGGTAAATATATATTCTACATATTTATTTTATATTGCGGCTTAATTCATTTTATTTCAAACCTTGAAAACTAGTTACTGAAAAACGAAAATAAATATTTAAATATATTAATTAATACATATTTATTTACAAAGATTCATTGCCAATTTTAATTATATATATATTACGAATTATGAAATTTAAATAATATTAGAGGGTTTGTTTTTATGAACGCATTGTGGGCAAATAAATAATAGCAAATTTAACAGAAAATGTACTACACGGTAAAACAACAATAATCAATAACGATGTCTTTGTATACTTTGTTAATTATTATTATACAAAATGAAGTAAAAAAACAGTTATAAGATTAAATAAATACGAAGTCTTATCGTACTATTTCAATAATGACATTTTAAATTATATTTGTACAAAAAATAGTAAATATATATTGGCTTTGATGGCCAACATTAATTAAAAAAATATGTGTAACCTTGTACACACAATTGTAATACCTCAGGATATGGTGTTTTAGTATAAAACACGAAACACAAGAAGCCAAGTTGTTGAAACCAGTCCATGTTCAGGTCATTTTCTGAATTGTCTGTAGCAGTTTTCAAAATTGTAGGCAATTTGTATAGTTCCTCGTTCACCAATCGACCAACCACACATTTTTGAAGTATTGATTCATAATTCACCCAAGCATGTATCTGTCGTTCACAATCTTTCGTAAACAATTTGTTGACAATTAACACAAATACTATATTCGTTACATGAGCAGTCTTTTGTTACCTCTGAAAACAATTTGGTGGCGTCTGTACCGATTCCACGAATCAACTCGTCAACACCGCCAGGATGAAAGTCCATGTACCGGGTAACGTTATACACCGTTCCACGGATAGCTAACCAAGCGTCTGTTCGTTTGTTGTGTTTTGCTAATTCAGAATTCGAAATTGATAACAATTTACCACCAACTCCTGTTAAATCATCTCCAGAATTGCCCAAACGAATCCAATCCATTAAAGAGTGTCCAGGCGCCAATGAAACTTTATTTCTCATCGTTCCTGGTGTACCCACACACGTTTACACAAGTCATGAAAATCAATACAAACATTCTAAGATTACATTTTGTTTCATAAAACGTCGAAACAAACTTGAATTAAACGACATTAATACACTGTTAGTCACAGTGCATTTTAGTACAGTTATCACTGCATAGTGATAACTTTTCGAACAATATTGTAATTCATACGTTAATAATTATAAATGGCGAACACAACAAATCTATACTCATTTAGTTCTATCTATATGTATAATTTTAAAATCATTTGTCCATTTTTTGTTGCAGTATTTGGTCGACAAAATTATTTTAAACGACACCTGGAGGGCCTCTGTTTAGTTCTTGGTAAGCACTAGGCAAACGCACAATAAATATATTAATATAACTAATTTCCAACAATAGTGATCCATTATGCAATTGCGTTCGCACAAATTGTAACGGTACGAACTACTCGTATATAGCGTATATCACTCAAAAACAGTACGAATAATTATGTGATTTCGTACAAACTCGAGATGATGTAACAAACACGTATTACATACGAATAATATGCAATACTATTTACGAATACTAAATGTATACTGACCAGTCGCCATGGTTGAATCGTGATGTTAATACCCAATATAATACAGGTACTATTGACAACGGTTATTCGTACGCATTATTTTCGCATAAACCCGGACGTTTGAAAAACCAATCTACCAAAATGTGCGCTATTCATTATGTAAATTACGAACGAAAGATACGTTAATCGAAACTGCAGGGTCGCCTCCGCTCCGCAATTAGTCAATATTATCACACGAGCGATTACGTTATCACATTGGGTCATAAACCATTGCGACAACCGTACTTCATAAATTCCGTTATTTGGTAACTACACTAAGATGACGTAGTTACAGTGGTTATTGTAACGTTAGGCCTAGATGTGTAGATGAATTTCAGTTATTACGAATTTAACGGAAAAAATATCCACACTACGTTGTCAAAATCGAACGCGACATGAGGCGTTGCGTCGACATTTTAAAACTTAAAAAAAATTGTTATACATTTACGTTTAGTACAAAAAATCGATTTTATTCAAATTTCGAAATGTCGAAATAAAACGTACCGGATTATTGTACTAACACTCAACCTTGTTTACAAATAGTATGATTTCCTATTTTTGCGCTATGGTGAATGTTTACTTAACTCTGCAACGAATATTTATTGTTTATATTCGAGCGGCATATTAAAGCAAAACATACACACTATACACGTATACTTAATACGAAAAAAATCGAAATGTGATAATTAAATGTTCGCTCTTGTAAATTTTTTTGTCTCCATTTGGTCGCCATTTACTTCAAATTAATCGTTGCCGTTAGACTTTTCCTCCTCATCTTCTTCAGGGAACGGATAAAGTGGTGGAACAGTGTTACGGTTTCTCTAAAAAAAAACCCGTGTTATATCGTAACGCTTCGAAATTCGATATTTTTGATGAAATTGTGATAGCTCGCAATTTGAAACACACGCCTATGAAAAAACCCGAAAACGCCACTTCTAATCTCACTTTTAGACAATAACGTTTTTTCGGCCACACGAAAACGCGTAGTAAATATGTAGTATATATAATTCATACGACTATTACACATTTCTTCTTTCAGTGGAGACGCGAGCGCGATTTTATATTCGAAGTATATTAATGTCATTCGTTACTTACACTCCGATCCGTAAAAAATCGAATTTCTCAAACGTTTCGGCACGTATCTAATCTACTCATCGATTCATCTAGATGACAATTGACGTACACGACTTAAATATGTTATCGGTATACTTACGACCAAAATAGACACGACGAACGAAAAAACCCCCACCAATAGCACTCTATTATAGTAACAGTTTTTTTTCGCGTAGTGCGTTTTCCAATCGCCACAAGGCATTGGCATGTCGTCCATTGTGAGTCACCCGTAATCTAACGGTTTCGAGTATGTTTTGTGTTGCTGTTTAGCTTTGTACTGTTATGCACTGTATTTGCCTTAAAGGAACACTGCGTAGAAGAAACAACGTCGGTCCATAACATGTACGCCGTACAATTTTGTTCACTTACCCATACGTAGCGCTTATACACCTCGATACGAATCGAAATTAAACAAAATCCGTCCCGCCGTCATTTTCTTTCTACCCTAAAAAAGCTTACGTCGAACAAATATAATATTACGACTTCTCGTGTATAGTAAAACTTAATCGAGCGGTAAGGAAAAAAACCAATTGCCACACAACGGCGCAAATGGCGTGTTTTAATTGCCGCGTACGCATAAATGTCGACAGGGATGTTACCAAACAGAAATAATTGTCCTTGAAAAAAAAAATTGTTTTTTTTTTAACTTAAAGTTCTAATTATTTAACAATAATTAATCTCAAATTTAATCGTTTTTAAATGTTATGATTTAATTCCGAGTAGCCTGCCATTATAATTAAATTTATTTCTCAACTTTTAAATGCTATTCGATTCCGTTTATTGTTAATAAAAATTACATTTTTTTAAAATTTTATAATAATATTAAACGTAATAATTTGTTTGTAAAAAATCATCGTACTAAATTGAAAATTTTGTTAATAATATTTCTACGATGTGATTTCTAACAAATCGAGATATATTTTCCGAAACTAAACACAATAAATATCCAACTCAAATTTATAAATATGATCAATTTTTTGCTAAAAATAACGATCGGGGTCATCGGAAGATGAAATCGGTTATGATTTAGTGTACTTTTTATGTTTTTAATGTCGTCTGTTCAAAACAAAAAAATAATGATTGAAAATACAAATATCTTTGATATTTGTGCCGTCATTGTTCCGATTTCTGACAATTTTAAATAAGTAAAACTAGACGAACATGGACAATTAAAAGTTATCTACGATTATATTTATTTACTATTATGCAGCTAAATTACTAAAAACAAAAATAATCGATTTTCATAAAAAATTAGAAAACTACGATTTTTTCGAATTACTAATATTAAATTACTATTGCCATATCACAATTTATTTGCATTCACGTGATTTGATATATCGTGTATATTCCACATTTATTTTAGTATGTTTTTTCGTTTCATGTTCGTTTAATTTATTTTCTTGATTTCCAGAACCTTTTTAAATAGGCGTTTCTAATATGTTCAGTAATTTATAGACTACGGGGCAATATTTGTTCAAGCACATACAAGAATTATACACAAGAACGAAAAAATTACGATTAATAAGAGACAATTTTTAAGGTTTTTCTTCGGACAATACATCATTGATTAGATTTTCGCGAAAACAATCCGATTTTGTAGATCGTATTAGGCGGCGGGTCGCTGTCTAAAAATCATAATAACCTTTCTGGAGAAAAACGATGTAATCGCTATAATGGGCGATTGGTCGTTGAAACGTGATGGAAAATAATAATGAACTGAACGGATTTGGAAATCTGTGACATGTGTAAAACGCAAATGGCACAAATTTGTTCGGGATGCTTAATTTCAAATCGTAAACAACACAAGCAATTAATTATTATTAACTAAGATCAGTAGTGTACTAAGCGGGAATAAACCGCCCCCGAACATTTTTAGGAAAAATTAATTTCTTACGAGATATATATTTTTAGTCAATAATAACGAAAAACTAAAATAATTTTAGACTTCATTACACGTTATAATATAACGTGTTCGTTAAAAAAGAATAATCTATTAAAGTTTATAATGTTTTGTTTCGTTAGGGTCATCCGATTTATTTATTTAAAAATTAACCCCCCCTCCTCCCTTCGAAATATAGGTCTAAGTACGCCGCTGACAACGGGTTGTTGGTTTAACATTGACCGTTTTTAATTAAATTTTTTTTTTCACGGCATAAATATTTTGGTTTTTCGTGACATGTTATCAAATCGAAGTCGTAATAACTGATAAACTTACAAGACGATTGTGTGTGTGTGTGTATGTAGTGTCGATTGGTCCAGCACAATTTAGTACACAACGTAACGTTATCGTCTCGTTTAGTGTAATTTGGTTTTGTTCGAGCTCGCTTCCTTTTCATTATGTTTTTTAAATTTCCTGTTCAAGAACACACTTAGAAATACTTTCGAATTTATCTCACGAATACCCACCGCGTTAACGTATCATATTACGAGCAGCAATGGGTCCCACTATTAACGTAGAGAATTTAGTTGAAAAATCAAGGTAAGTAAATCAATCGTCTGTTATTTTGCAATAATTTTCGCCATTCGATTTTTTGTTACTTTCGATATCTAATGTATCGAAATGTTTTTTAAAACGTTAGTACTTTTGACGGTAACACAATTGGTCAAAAACATATTAACATGTTCCGTTTTATGTCCATACATCTGTGTTGTACTACATGATCAACAATATAAAAACGAACGTAACAAATACCGTTTATGGTCATTTTATTACATAAATCGTTCAATGTTTCAGTCATTAAACCAAAAAATAAGCTTTCGACTGTTTAACTCGTAAACTAATCAATTTATTACAAATGCCTATAATTGTTACAGATTTCCAAAAACCGTGAATGAAACGCTAGGAATAATCGCCTATTTTCCATTTGGAGTTGTCCTAGCAATTTTACGAGTGTTTATTGCGCTAAACGCGATATTTTTAACAATTATTTTGAGTAATTACCCACACGTGAGACGGTATGTCATTTGCATTCATCGTATTGCGATTGTTTACTAATGGCTAGGATTTATGTTAATAGACCGCTGTTAAGAATTATATTTGGTGTTCTTGGATTAATCGTAAAAGAAAAAAAGAATTCGGCGCCTATTAGCAGTCGAGTGTTGGTTTCAAATTATTTATCGCTATTCGATCATATTGCAATGCATTTGGCAATAGGAACTTTCACAGTATGTAAATATAAAATTATGAATTACGTTGGATTTAAATTTTGTTTAATATTTTCAGCCGACAAAAACGTTTGGTGCATCAATGGCATATTTTTTCGGGCTAGTAGATTTATTGCCTAATGAAAACGCTTCTTCAGAGAGCATTGTATTGAAGCAATTTATTTCAAATGAGCATTATGAAAAATTATTGCTTTTATTTCCTGAAGGCGCTTCTACTAATGGCAAATGTGCTTTACTCAGGTAAACAACGAATATTACCATTTTCCATATTAAAATTTAGGTAAATATTATTTATAATTGTATTTTGTTATTGAATCAAATGTTAGATTTTCGACTTTACCAGCAATTATAAGTGACAATTTGCAACCAGTGGCTATAACAATAAAAAGACCATTATTTGCTAATGTTAACTTATCGGTGCTCGGATCAAGAAATATTTCCGAAATTTTTTGGTTTTTCTTTGTTCCATTTACCAAATTTGAGTACAAGCAAGTGTCTTTGAATAATGTAGTTTAATTAGGTAACTGATTGTAAATTTGCAATACAAAATTGTAGACTCCTTGAGGTGATCAAAAGGTCTGAAGAAGAATCAAACGAGACTTTAATGTCTCGGGTTGAAATAGCCATTTCACAAGAATTGAACATATCTACTTCGAATATTACAAAAAATGATAAAGTAATATTATTACACTAATTGTGTCATATAGTTATCTAATTGGATGTTAATTTTAGGAAGAATATAAAAAAAAATATTATTTGGAGTTGGCTGAAAATGCTAGAAAGCAAAATAAACGTGTAAATCTTAATAATTTTAAAGAGGATCCCGATATATTACGAATGGCTTCACAAGTTTCTGATATTCTTCCATATGTTCCCCAAAATGTTATTACTGCCAATCTACGTAAGTATTATACTAAAAGACCTATTAAACAATTTGTTTTATTTAAAATTTAGTCATTTAACATTTTTCTTTTTAATATAATATCTTAAATTTTTGTTTCTTATAAATAATATTAAACAACAATTTGTATTATTTAGGACGAACAAGAAGTATTGATATAACAATTACAAATATACTTGATGGTACCATTAGGTATACTCCATTGCCACAGTCTTCCAAAGAACTTAAGACAGCGGTAAGTTATATATTATTAAAATTAAATTAAATTTTCTCATTATAATATTATGAAAATATAATTTATATAACTTTGATAAATGATTAAATTTGGATTCCGATTATTTACTATTTTATTAAAAAATGACGTAATTTTAGTCTAAAGAAATAAAATATTGATTATATTAACTATAACTTGTTTTTTTGGTAAGTGTACTTAATACATAATTATTTAGTAATTGCGTTAATTTTTATTTTTCACTTAAAACTAGTATCGTTGAAATCTATATTTTGTTTGAAAATATTGAAAAATTATAAGTACACCACTATAAAGTACCGTATTTAATCGTAGTAATAAATAAATTTTTTTACGCAAAAATAAAATTAATTTAGCGTTTATATTTTGATTTCCTATGGGATTTTTAACATCGTTACTCATGTTAACTACAACATTGATATAATTAAAAACTGTTGTGATCAATTGTGCATGAAAATGTGTTTCTATTGAAAATATATATATCGTTTTGAAACATTCTTTTGAGTGTAATATACATGTAGGCTCCCCCTCTCCACCAAATCAATTAAAGAGAGCACATTGCTCTAGTATTATTTCAATTTTTATATTTATGTAATAGTTGTGAAAATGTTTTTTTCACAGTTGTTTTGTATCAAAATAACAAACGTGTGTGTGTATATATATATATATATTTCATTAACAATTTGCTTGTTTTACAGCCCAAAAAGACGGAACCCAACAATTTTGGTGTTGGATCATTTGTGGAGAGAAAAGCAAAATTGATCGACGAGGCGCGCCAACGGTACATAAAAAAACACGGGTTACACCACTTGGTTCAGTGATTTGTACCGATGTGGGTTGTTAACATTATACTCTAACATCGTAACGATCATTATCCAATTAATTACGTTTCAAAACACAGTTTATTATATATTAATATTTATATATATATACGCGTTTTGTTTTGTATGGAAATGGAACTGGTGTACTTACCGAGTATTATATACAGTTTTCCCTTTGTACGAAAGTTTAGGCAACTTAATTAAATTACAATAGACAATATATAAATATCTCGTTATTACTAAAATTATTTGTCATGTTTATAACTATTCAGTTTTCAGGCAATTATCGCGTCTTTTTTTTGTCTTAACAAATGCAATTACAGAAGAAGTAATGTTTGTTACACTAGAACGTGTTGGTTAATAATTGTATTTAAAGTATATAGATAATATGTTTTTTTATCCAACAATATATATTTCGTAACAGTCAATAACACGGTTTTTTTTTTCAAAATTATACGCGTTAATTAGAGTGTCAACAATTAGTTTTATTCTTTTTATCATTAGGGCTAAGATTTATCCACACACCAACCTATGACGTTATATTACATGTACAATTACAAACTGTGGTTAAGATTGTTTTTATTTTTGTTAAAAAAAAATTACCTATTGTTTGTATATATAAATGGAGTAGGTTTTATAATTTATATTTAAAAAACGAAAAAAAAGTTTAAACATGTCGCCTATAATATATTGGCCTTAGTTGTGATCAACCAATCAAATACAAAGTGAGTGCAACGTCTAAAAACGAAAATTCTATTATATTTTTGGACAGACTATATACATGTTAATATAATAATTGGCGCTCAAAAGGTGTAGAGTAACAAAACAATTTTTTTTGATAACCTTTAATAGTATAATTACTAAACATAGGTATATATATATATATATATAAACAAATTACAAATATGTTGCGATACAATAAGAGTTCTATTTTTATTGCTTCGATTTACAAATATATATTTATATATATATATATATATATATATATATATATATATATAAAACGTTTAAATATTAATTTCAATATACATTTTGTTGTATGTTACCTTCCGTACAATTTACACAAGATTATATCTAATAAAAATATACACATTTTATCGTAGGTGTACAAGTTACATTACCAAAGAAAATGCAAACGTCTGTTTTAAAGTATCACTAACACTAACAATACGTAGGCGAAAGAAAATCGTTTCGTAAGGCACCTTATTATAAATATATTTTACGAATCTAAAAATATGTACTGCCTACCATTACTAACATAACAGAAGGCGGTAGTGATCGTTTAATGAATAAGCTCGCTTCTTTTTAAAAAAAAAACTCATTCGGCCCGTCGGAACAATACTAATTATCGAAACATTTCGAGACAGCTTGGAATTAATATTTTTTACTGTGTACACCGAATAAATGTTTTGGTAGCTTTCGCGTAAGAATATTGTTTCGAAACTGGATTTAAAAAGTGAATTAATATAATGTACCTATTATACACGTAATTTAATATTGTTTTATTAAACAAACAAGGGTTAACAAAATCCTCGTTGAGGAACATTATTGTTTTTTCTTTCTCCCATATGGTATCAGATTGTTTAGCGAACGTATGAAATATCATACTATAAATAATACACTTAAGCTTTGAGTTTCTAAAAAATATAAAATTGGTTATATATATAAAAAAAAAAATATAAATGATTCCGAACAAAATAAATTTATACAATATTCTATGCGCGTTAAACCAGTTACGTTGTGGTCATTAAACAAAAAAAAAGTAAAATTGAAAATGTATCGTTTTTTTTTTATATTAGTCTCTTTTCGAGCGTACATTTTTTCTAGCATAAATGATCGATGGTAAATAAATTGTATAAAGCGCGTCATATGGGATAAATGTTACTCTTGTGCGCCAGGCCACAACGAACACGCAGTTTACTAATAACGTCCGTAATACATTAAAACACTGTGTATTATAGTCTGGAGTATTAATTTTTAGTTAGCGTAAATAATAAAAAAACTAAAACTATATAAACGATTCCTATAAGGAACAGACAATTTGTAAATGAAAAATAACATTTACATACGACACGGAACATTTGTGTAGAGTTTTGACGAACATTAGAGAATTGGTTGGTACCAAACAATTCGACCAGACAGACAACCTGACACCAGCAATGGGTGGACAGGCGAAAATTTGGTACACAGAACAATGTTCGAGTGAGACAGATTTGTACCAATCTCGTGGAGTTTGACAGCTGGTAATTTCGGAAGCAGGGTAGACAATTCATCACAGTTTGGTGAAAACGACAACATCCGAACTCCTTTACCAAACGGCGAGCAGATTATACGACCGTCTTTGGAGTAACAGAGTTCTTTTATGAAACCCCTTCCCACGTTGGCTTCTTGGATGTAATGGGTAAGACGTTTGACGTTTCTGTGTATCTTATGATCGGCGGGCACGTGGTATCTATTGTTCATGCAGTTGAGAATGTAATTGTTACGACGCTGACGATTGCCAATGTACAACACCGTGTCAGCGACTGCATTTATAATATCACGGTGAGTTGCCCGAGCGTTATCATTTCTATTGGCCACGAGATAACTGCGCACGGTTCTTGCATCGGCCTGATTATTAATCAACACCGTTACTAATCGTTCTGTAGATGGATTGTGATCGTCTACCAACATTTCCTCAAAATCTTCTTGTTCTTGTAATCCAGTTGCACTGCGTACAATCCGTACACCAGAATATGTACCTAATACTCGTTCTCGTCCTTCTAAAATATTATCTATATATTATTTTAAACGTAATGTAAAATATAAATTAGTAAGTAATAATTAAACATAGTGACAATTTTTTTTATTTAATTAGAATTATTTCAGAATATTTTTAGTTTGTAATTATATAATTAATATTATTTTGTATATGTTTACACATAAATAAAAATAATTGAACGAACATAATAGATAAACTTTTACATGTTACATAATTCCAATACATTAACCCTACATAACATGTTCATTATTAAATGTATTGATATAAACATTCAATAACATATTCCAAATTTGAACTTTAAACGAATAAAACTGTGAAGATTTAAAAATTATATTAAATAGGGATTTATTATTATTTAAAAATATTAAAAAGAAAAATCAATAAATATTCTAAAATAATAGAAAAAACAACCTTGGTTGTAAGGAATTGATTTCTTGTTACTTTGTCAAATTCATAAACGTACAATACTCAAGAATATTTTTAATATTTTTATATACTTTGTATTTCAAACTCAAATAAAGATATACTTTCTAAAATGAAATTGATAAATATTACAAATACAACTTATTGATAATTGTTTATTCGTACAACAATTATGTTATATATAACATATTGAATAAACTAACATGTACGAGTAGACAATTATGAAAAAATGTATTTGTAATATATAATATGTAATATGATGAAACATAAAAATTGAAAATCATGAATACATTATAAAATATGCGAATAATTTTCAACGTATATCATTTTATAAGTAATAAGTATGGCACAATTATAAGTTTGACAGAACATTAATGAACTATATAACATAATAGTAGTACTGCACTACATTATTATACGTGCCTGATAAATATCTTAAACTTCTTATCCGATTACCACCATTGACATTCATCATTGCTTCCCATAGGTCAGCTTGACGGTTACCTCTTGTTGGTCCTAACACTGAAAATGGTATCATACTACTTATGCCAGTATTCATGTCACGAGGAATTACCACATGCGTGCGTCGCTGATTCCTGTTGTCCCTATTAAAATAACAATTTATGATTCATTTAAAACTGTACTTTTAAATATACAAAAATAAATATGTCAGATGTTACAAAGACTCAAAATTTTTTGAACACAAACAACAATTTGTATTTAAATCATAAACTTCTGTTGTTGTGTTGTTGTAAAAAGAAATGAATATTATGAAGTACTAAGACAAGAAATATTAAATGAAGGAAATTAGAATTTATTCTTTCCTAGTTAATTTTGACAATAGTAAAAAATAAAAATTGATAACATAAAAGCCATTAATATGCCTATTTTGAAAGATCCCAATAACCTGGTAAGCTATATGTAAAATTAAAATTTTAATAACGATTTTATTAATTTTAATCTTTTATAGGTCATATATTTAATTGCAATTATATTTCATAAATATTAATTACGGGGAATCATCAGCTAAAGAATGTTCCAACGTATTTGTTTCTTCAGAATTTGTGTTTTCAAATTCATCCACTTCGTTAGGAGATTCAATACATTGTATATCATGCACACAAGTCCATTCAGACAATTCATCTGTAGTAACATTTCGACTCAATACATTCCATCCTTGTGGATGTACCTAAAATAATTTTAATATTGAAAAAATCTAAATAATGACAACAATAATAATAAAGAAATTACTTGGATAGAAGATATTATTTCTGCATCATCATTTTTTGGAAAATCCACAATGAATTCAATACGATTTTCTTTACGAGAAAACATGTGGGTATGTGCAGCTGCATTAGGAATGGTAGTTCTACTCAATTGCATTAGACGATACATGTTTGGCTAAAAACAATTATTTACAAACGTGTATATATATATATATATATATATATATATATATATATATGTCAAGCTTGTGCTTTGATAATAGTAGTTATACTAAGTTATAATGATTTTTAAATAAAAATTAAAATATTATCGAACTTAATGTACTTCTTATGAAATAAGAGGATCAGACATATTTTGTTCCGAAAAATAAAATTATTAGTCATTCAAAAAGCCCATTACTGTATTATGGGTATGTAAGTGCCCTATGTAACTTTTATGCAACTAATCATCTTATTTCATAATAAGTTTAAGTTAAATTTTTTTGTAGTTTATGATTTAGAAAAAAATTACTTTGAATCCTTGAATGTCTGTAGCCAATGTTTCCAAGTTCAAATTGTTTATAAGTAGAATGAAGCCACTTGTTGTGCAGATAATTAACTTGCTTGAATCAGGCAGAAGTTTAATTCGCATAAGTCCATTAATATGACATATAGAATTATTAGGAACTCTACCTTCCTCGGAATAACTGTAAACATAAATAACAAAACAAATATTAATCGCTATAAGTTTATAATTTTAAACTTTTTATCATAAATTAAACGTTTTTACCTATTAATATTCCATGTATAAATTTGTCCATCAAATCCACTAGAAATGAGTAAATTATCGTTTACTGAATACTCGATGCTTTTTACCCAATTACAATGTCCTCTTAGTACTCTAATGCTTTCTTTAAGATTTCTTACATCCCATAATGCTATTGTTGTATCATCACTACACGTTGCTAACATACGGCTATCTAAAAATCTAAAATTAACAATGATAAAACTTAAGTAAACATTTTGTGTAACATAAGGACCATAATTAATACGGTAATCCAATTTGTATTTAATATACTTAGCTAATTAATAAAGTTGTTTTTTTTAATTATAAAATAATTTATAATACAAAAATATATATTAAAATCTATATAGATAAATAACAAATATAGAATTAACAGTACATTTATACACATTTATTGTTATAAAAAGAATGGATAGCAGGTAAACAACTTTCTAACTGCAAATGTTTTCTGTAGAAACAGAAGCTTTTTTAAACTTTAAATGTTAATAAATAATAAATTGAATACATATTAAAAATGTATACATTGTTTTTAAAAATTAAATA